>CM076584.1:410002703-410156392 GCA_034641835.2 Pinus albicaulis | reverse complement strand
TAAGGGATTTTAAATTTTAATAGGGCGAATTTTTTATATAAAACCCATTTTCTATAGTTTTATAAAATTAGCCCAATAATTATTTTAAAAATAATTAATTATTATATATTAGCCCACCAAAAAAAATGCACATAAAACTGAAACAATGGAATTCGCTCTCCATTTTCTTTGGTTCGAGCAGATTTGAATGGCATTCGCCTGGATTTACAGGGTCAGAGGGAGGGGTTGGAGTGATTCACCCCATTTTTTGACTGGTTCACCGGGGTGGTTGGGACTTGGAAGGGGCGTGGAGTTGAATGTTGGTCCTTCGATGTGCATAGGCTCGCCGATCTTCTTACTGGCTGAGCGAGGGTATGGCAGATACCATCCCAAATAGCAAGCCCTAGAGCTTATTAGATCTGTTAGTTTAGTTAATTAGCCCTAGAAGCCCAGAAACCCAATATAATTGCATAGGTACAGAGATTCAACGAAGTTCTGCAGTGTCACCTGTTAGCCTATAAGCCATGGATTTCACAACATACCTTAAATTCCTGTTTATTCTCACGAGATCTTTGCTGCTGGTGCTTTTTGTTAGGACTTGGGGTTCATTTTCCTTCTGAGGCAAAGGTTGAACTGGATCGCTCTGAGTATGGGTCCTGGAGCACCTTTAAGAACAATGTTCTAGGCAACAGTAATGGTGCGCTTATTCAGAAAGGAAAGCCTAAGCCGCAGCATAAAGTTGATCACGAAAAAGAAGTTGCAAACCATCCACTGGATCCTTTGACCTTTCAGAAGATCAAGAAAGTCCAGAAGATTCTGCAGCAATCCTCAATTTTCAGTCATGGTAAGTTTGCACTTCACTCTATGGTCCTATAAGAGCCCCCAAAAGAACAAATCCTTTTATGGAAGGCAGGAAGTAGCCTTCTAAGCAGGAAGGCCACAATAATAGCTTGGGCTAATGGGCATGCTTATAAACTCATTGTAGACCTTGCATCAGGCCAGTTTGTTGACAATCAAATCAGTCATGAAAATGGGTATCCTGCTATGATAATGGAGGATATGACTTCGGCCGTTCAAGTACCTCTGAAAAGAAAAAAATTCGTAGAAATTATAGGGAAGAGAGGGGTTAACGTAAGCGACCTTTGATGCCTGCCTATTTCTCTGGGCTGGTTCGGACCTGATGAAGAAGGTCGGAGATAGATAAAAATTCAGTGTTATTCAAGCGTAGGGACATCAAATTTCTACATGAGATCCATTGAGGGTCTCATAGTTTTAGTTGATATGGATTCTAAGGAGGTCTTGAAAATCACAGACAAAGGAAAAGATATACCCTTGCCAAAGCCAGAGGGTACAGACTATAGACTATCTGCCCAGAAGTATCCTTTGTTTTCCCCTCTTAATCCTATCTCCATTGAGCAGCCCAAAGGTCCCAGATTTAAATTTGATGGTCATCAAGTCAAATGGGGGAGTTGGGAGTTCCATCTCAAGCCTGATCCTCGTGCTGGGGTGATCATATCACAAGCAGCTATTAAGGATCCAAACACTGGAAAACTAAGGAGGGTTTTGTACAAGGGTTTTACCTCCGAGCTCTTCGTGCCTTACATGGACCCTGGTGATGCTTGGTATTTTAAAACCTATATGGATGCATGTGAATATGGATTTGGACTGACTGCTATGTCTCTTGATCCACTCAATGACTGTCCAAGAAATGCCTACTACATGGACGGGGTCATGGCTAGCGATGATGGAACACCTTATATAAGACCTAACATGGTCTGCATATTTGAGCAATATGAAGGTGACATAGCTTGGCGCCACACAGAGTGTCCAATTTCAGGCATGGAGGTAAATAGTTTTTTGTTTCTTGAAATTTCTTTCCAATTGGATACAGATTAAAATAAATTCCACTATGTAATCTTTGTTTCCAAACTTGCACTAAAGTCTTCTATGTAGTTTTGCTGAGAGTAACTGGGACTATCATCAACTAAGTTCATAGGCTTTCTGTCCCTGTCTCCAACTTCTCTATCTCTACAGAGATTCTTTAGCCTTGGACGCTAGAAGAGATGCTTTTGTTTCAAGATAGAATAGAAAAGGGTTTCCTTCTCCTCTTGCTTTTTGCTTGCACTGGTATATTGTTTCCTTGGTGGGTAAGATTAGGTCGCTGCTTGGTACTCATTGACAATCTCCTTGGCATTTAGATGTTTGCTTGGCACTTGTATAAACGTAGAAAAAAAGATGATGCTTTTGTTTGCACTGGTATATTGTTTCCTTGGCACATGCATAAACCTTGAAAAAGTTTCTTGCTTCTGTTTGCACTGGCATATTGTTTGTATTTCTAATTTGTGAAATCTATTGTGTGACAGATTCGAGAAGTCAGACCAAAGGTTACCTTAGTAGCCCGCATGGTAGCATCTGTTGCAAACTATGATTATATTGTGGATTGGGAATTTCAGACTGATGGCCTTATCCGAATTAAGGTAGGAAACTCTGAAATATTTCCTTGAGAAAGCAACTTGTCAAGTTATTTTTACTCAAGCGCAGATTAGAAGGGCTAAGCTTTTGACCATTTTATTTGGCACACAGGTTGGACTAAGTGGGATCTTGATGATAAAAGGTACAAAATATGAGAATGTCAACCAGATCAGATCTGAGGATGAGATTCATGGGACTTTGCTTGCTCAGAATACAATTGGTGTCATCCATGACCATTATATTACTTTCTACCTGGACATGGATGTTGATGGTACATACAATTCCTTTGTTCAGGTGAAGATGGCCAAGCAAACGGTGAAGAATGGACAAAATCCAAGAAAAAGTTTTTGGAAAGCAGAGAGACACATAGCAAAAAAAGAGAAGGATGCCCAAATTAAGCTGAGCCTCTATCAGCCATCTGAGTTTCATGTGATCAATCCATCAAAGAAGACAAAGATTGGAAATCCAGTGGGATATAAAGTTGTCCCAGGGGGCATTGCTGCAAGCTTTCTCGGTCACAATGATCCTCCTCAGCACCGAGGGGCCTTCACTGACAATCATGTTTGGATTTGGATGCCCTCAAAGTTCGACTAGTTTTTGTTGTTGAAATTCACACTAAATAATCAAATAGATCTGCTAAACAGTCACATTAATGCATGGAAAATTTGAGTGGAAGGAGAAAGGCTGAGAAAAAGACAAGAAAATAGAAGTCTTAGACGTAGAAGGGAAAAAAGTAAAGTACAAATATCATATAGATCGAACCAGCCATGAAATTTAGCAAATATACAGGTTGAAAGAGCCAGGGAACCTGGAAAATATGCAAGAAGTTTTGTGACATCAGCTAGACCTTTCTATTTTCTCACCAGAGAACATTAATGGGAGGGACTTTTGAGGGATGGAGAAGCAGGGAAGGAAGTCATCCTTATGTTGTGAGTGGCAGATCATAAAGGTGCCTGGAGCTGCTCTATCTTTTGCAAACTTGGTAATGAGAATTACACTGGTTTAAACTCCAAATAGGTTGAACTCAGGGCTTATTGTTCCTACTTCTCGGTGGTATCATAGCCTAGTTAGGGGGTGGAGTTTTACAACAAACTACCTACGATTGGGCGGAAATTGCTTGGTGTATTTGGTTTTGCTGGTGATCCACATTGAAATTAGGTAAGTATGCAAATTTGTTTGATTATTTGTACGTGGTAACATAATCCTTCTGATGCATAGATTCTTCTATAAAAAGAATGTTTAGTCTGAGATGGAAGCCATAGCCTCTTCTTGAAACTACCTTTAAATGATTTCTAGAAACTTCATAAACTCTATTTCACACTCGGCTCACTCTATATGTATGTAGAGTAAGGCTGGGCCAGAGCCTAACGGGTAAAATTTATTTGGTAAAATGTGAGAGACGTCGAATAGAACAAAATATTTTACCTCAAACACGAAAATGGTTTGAAACAATGAAAAATAAATTTTTGAGCTGGAGTATTACAGTATTGCATACAAGAGTATTCAGAAATGATCTTTCTATTGCATTCCTATCGTTTTGTTTTTTTTTTCCGAGGAATAAACTCGCGAAGAACCCGGGCGCACTTCCCCAGAATATCTGGATGGTACGCGCGATAAACCGTCGGCGCTGATTACGGTGCCTGACCCCAAGGTACTCAAATTCAGAATCGAACCCGTGACCTCCCTGATTACGGAGAGGACCCACGTATGGCTCAGACCAGTTGAGCTATCCCTTGGGGCTATTCCTATAATTTTGTTAGTGCTCTATTCAAGCATTATGATCTCAAAACACTTGAATATTGGCCTTTTCGCTGCACCATTTTTATTAGCATCGCCACTTATTTCAACATTCTGTCCCTGCACATAAATGCCATGCAAACTAGAAATACTATTATGGGATTATGGTTTAATAATGCTGTAATTTCCGTTGGAAATGGATCCCAAAGTTTCATCTACACAAAGATTTGCTTGCTACTTTACTTCCTATATGCGCACTTGGTTTTGACTTCTTTTTCGATTTTATGCAAATGATAGACCCAATCCAAAACTGTAAGTGAAAATCAAAATTTTCAATCATGATACTACACAATCAAAGTGGTGGACATGAGGTTTCTTTTAAACATTAATGAACTTTTAAAGGTAGATAGGAGGAATGCAACCGTGATTGGAGTAACACTCTGTCCACCTCCTTGGCAGGATGAGGTGATTTTGACCTTTTTCCTTTTTATGTCTAGAGTATTTTCTGCCAATTGACTTCTCCTACCACTCTAACACATCTTTGTCTCTATACGAGATGTCTGAAATTGTGACTCTGCATTCTGGACCAACCAAGGGATGTATCTCATCATCTACTCCATTAACATTTTTATTGAAATATATCGAAATGATTCATGGTTCATACCTCGAAAGATTTAAAATAATTACAACATGGTTCCTTCTGATTTTTACCAAGAAGTCAAAACATTGCCAAGCCAAAATGATATCAGTTTATCATTTTGGATTTGAAGTACTGGAGACAGCAAAAAATATGGATTATGAGCATGAAAAACTGAAGTCATGACACCAAAGAAACTTTGGATTGGAAGTATTGGAGTTAGCAAAAAGGATGGATCATGAACATGCAAAGTTGAATTCCTGACAATGTTCTTTGTGCAAATCCTCAGATGAATGTGTTTCTCACTTGTTTATTTATTGTTCATATACAAAGTGGGTATTTGAGGCTTAGCTATAATGGTCAAAGTCCAATCCAGGAAATTTTTTAAAGGCTTGCGAGGAAGATTGTTTTGTAGCTTGTTTCAAGGCTTTCCCATGCATCTTTGTTTACATTATTTGGTGGGAAAGGAATTCAAGTGTGTTCATATCATTTGACATCTTGATGGACATTGTTGTAGGAATCATTGCAAATCTATGCAAAGAATATAGGATAGATCCAAATGGAAAAATAAAGGGTCCCAATTATGCCTCCATTAGATCATGATAATCTGTGGAGTTTATTTGATGGTGCTACACCAGGTCATCCATCAATTTGCATAATTGTATAGTATTATTTTTGAACAAATCACATTATATGCATGTTAAATATTCCCCAGGGTGCAGGAAAAATAATCATTTTGAATTTATTGCCTCGCTAACACTCTTTTGTATCCACTCTAAAAAAATATCAAAAAGCTACAAGTTATGAGAGATTCAAAGTTAGTAATTGATTGGGATAATAGGAAAATTGAGGTGGAAATGTTTGTTTGCAATCTCTTCTTTAGGACATCCAGGAATAAATACTCTCATTTGATTGGTTATTGATCTGTAAACATATCCTAAGAGAGCTCAATTCCAAAGCAATCACTCTTTCAAAGGAAGCACCAACACTTTTGACATCACTTAATATGTGGATAGAGAAGAACTAACTCAATGACCTAGAATTTTTGACCTTCAGGTCCGATCATAGAAATGGATGATATTTCTTTTTAACAACTGGAAAGTCACTACTATTTTTTATTAAATAGGAGAAAGCTTGTGTAAGGTAAACATTTTGGGAACTCTTGGAATAAATTATATGATGGAATAATCAAATTTAGTAGAACTGTGCTAGCAGTTTGACTGGCTAAAATAGGCCATATGAATACTGTAGAATGGCTTTTCACATTGACACCAGCTCTTTTAACAGCAGGATTTTGAAAATGTTTCCTTTGGGAATGTTTTGCTCCATGTTTTCAAGATAATGAGAGTTTCTTGTACGGTCCTTAATGGCAAGTAGATGCAGATGCATAGGCTCTTTTAAACGGTTTAAATATGCAGTAAAAATTCTTCCCTAGCTTACCGAGGAACATATTTGAGGTAAAAAAATTGTTCTTTGGGCTCATGAAGTTTGCTATCATTTCCACTTGCTCAGTAAAATAGAGTATGGGCATAATGGCTTATTTCTATTGTAAAGTATCTTAGATGCTCATTTAATTTGATTTTGTTGGTTTACTTTACAGAGAGCACTGGAACTCTACAAAAATGCCTATGTCAAAATTAAGTCTTATTCAAGTCCTGGTGAAAATGATCCACACAAGGTAATTGTGGCTTCTAAAAGCGGTAAAGAGAGTTTCTGTCATACTAAATTGTACGATGAAACAAATGCTGATGTTGATGTAACAGTAGTATGTGATAACACATCAATAGATGTGACTTCAGCCATTGAGTTTACCAATCCTTTAGAACATGCAGTGAAGAATAATACACGGAATGACCAAGAAAACCGTTATATGGTTCTTCAAGATGATGCAAAAATGAATAACTCTATCAGTTCAAGTCAAAACAACCCAATTTTTGATGTGAAAGAACCAATGGTGAATGTAAAGGATGCAGATTATTTGGTACTGGGATGCAATACCAATTCCAAAGGTTGTTCAAAACATCCTTTGGATGATGTTAATACTAGGGTGTTTTCAGCAGAACCTGAAGATGGTGTCACTGACCCAGAACTGGTGGATGATCATGATCCGAGAGGCTTCTCAGAAGAATCAAATCTTAATACCATAGTTTCTCCAGAAGAGCTTACTTATGGCATTAATTCAATGCATGTCTCAAAAGCACCTATGGATCCTAGTGATGCAGTAGTCTTGTCAGAAGAGCAGGCTAACATTGTAGGTCCATTGCAAGTTAACAATGTCTCTTCCATTATAAAACGAAATATTTCAATATTGAATACGGAAGAGCACAAGACAATGTCAAATAGACGCACAAGAAACATTGATTTCAGAGTGACTGAAAACTCTTCCAGGGACTTTCCTGTACCAATAGACAACTGTACAGATATTGCTGTCACAAATAAATCTGCAACATTTCTGGAAATTTCCAGTTCCCTATTCTTGAAGTTAGTGAGGGAATGTGAAGGATAATCACATTCTATTTCTATGATGCCCAATTCAGAAACTGTTAGTCAAGTCTCTGAATTTCATGAGAGGCGTGATAATGTAGATTTGGATATTGTAAATTTCGGGTGCTTAGATCCAAATCAACAAGATGAGGATTTGTGTGGTGAGGCTGGAATTCAGCAGGATGAATCACCTGGAAATACAGAGACAGCTCTGGAAAATGCAGTTGAGTCAGTTGATTCTAAAATAGGCATACGGATTTTCAGTCCATATAATCTTCCTGGAAGTACACATTGAGACAATCTAAGTATTTTTTTCCCTCTTTTTGATGCCTTTCTTGCTCATGTTATATTTCTTGCATGCATTCCTTGTATATGTGACCAAATTATGGAAATATGTCTCTTTCATAAAGTGCTTTTCGTTGTACATATCTTGTTTTCTGTTTTTTTGCATGGTTTTGTTTGGACTGAGAAATTCAATCCACTTGTAGTATCTATTCTTTGAGGTAAGTATACTTTCTCTATTATTAAGTAACCTTTATGTAGTATCGACAATGCTTTAGATTCAGTGATAAAAAAAAACACTTGTATTAGAATTGCTAGTCGTCCTATGTTAAATAACATCATCTTCTGCTAGCTGTGGTCAAGTTTCTCAACTTTAATAATGTTACGAGTTAATATAGGAGCTAAAAGTTTAATCTCTGTAAGTATGCTTAAAACACTTATGTATCTTCATTACCATGTTTCCTAGTATGGCCTTCTTGTAGTCACTAACCTACATTTCAGTATACCCATTTTGAGTATTCATATGAGGTTCCTTCGAAAAATGCCCGTATGATAGTTTTGCTTGAAGTATTGAGAGTTTGATACCTGCTAAAATCTATAGATGGTATTTAGAATGTGATGAACAGACCATGGAACCATGAAATTCAACTATTAACGATTTTTCTTGAGCATCTGTGTTGCTGGTTATGGCTTAAAATTATTTTTTAGTTGGGGTTTGATAATTCTTTCAGCATGACTAGTAAGCTATCCTCTAATCCACAATAATTACATTCTTGTTTTCTTTGCTGTGACACACATCTGTCCGTTGCTTATGTGCACTTGCATACTGAATCTTGACACTCAAGAAATTACTTTTAGGGTGAACCTTTTTAGTTTTTTCCTGGTTATTGGTGGTTTTGAATCACTTGACAGTCGATAACATGCTGAGTGAGCTTCTTCATGCATAAATTGAATAACTTCTAGATGAAGTTGATCATGCAGCAACATTAAGTCAATGACCTCATACAAGGCATTGCAATTTCACCATTTATTCATTCCACTATTGTTAGTCTAATTTTCCATATTTTGAAGAAAATTAAGTTTATTTTTCCATGACTGCAAACATTCAGCTTTTTTATACCTTTATTCAGCAATACATTCTATTTTCTAAATGATATCGTGGAAGCTAGTGGATGTAGTGGATCTACAACTGCCTAATGTTATGAGATACTAATGTTGTTACTCAGCATCATATCGGAGTCATTGATGAAAAAGACATTGGTTAATAAATTTGTGTTCTAGTTTTTGGAAAGTTCTGGTAAGTTTACATTATCGCACATTTCCTTCTTTAGTGTGATTCCTTAGTTGTTTTGAGGGAGCTTTGAATCTGTCTATGTAATTTGCTGCTACCCTACTTACACTAGTGATTATCACCTTATATTTTTAATATTTTGGGATGTATTTATTTCCTAGAGATGAATTGGTATGTAAACTTGCATTGAACACATTTAATGCTACTTATATATGCCTTGTTATTGGTAATGATTTTTACATTTCTTGATTATATCTTGTTTTTGTAATTATTTACATTTTGAACTGTAAAATTGGCTTAAGATCTGATCTTTCATCTACACTGTGATTCCTTGTTGTTACAACAAAACCTAGCACCCGCAAAAAGTATAAAGTCTCAATCATGATGGTGTTAGTTTTTTGACAATGCAAGAATATTACCTACTCACTTTAAGTAGCTTTTCCTTTCTCTTTTGGTTGGCTCTTCTTCAACTCAAGGGGGCATCCCTAAAAGGTAGGATTGCTAGGCTATAGAATGGGGGCACAAGGTGATTTAATAAGATGAGTGGTGGTTGTAGTGTATGAAATAGGATGAAGAAACAAAAATGGACAAAAGCAAGGAATGAATGAGAAGGAAGGAAATTGGTGCCTATCAGTTATGGGCTAATGGAGCCATAAGGCATTTGGATAAATGAGAGAACTTGTATGTCACAAACAACTACTTTGAAGTAGGTCATACGGTAGAAGATTTTTGTTTACCATTTTCTACCAATTAGTAGATGAAGAAACAATTTGATACATTCATCTTTAAGGTGTGTACTTGAGATGAAAAGGACCTAATGCATGCATTTGATCCTTATGTGTTCGCTGGAAATGTGTTGTAGAAAAGCAGTCTTCAAGGGCTAAATTGCTACTCATCAATCCGTTCATAAGGTGTTGTTTTATGGCTGTAGTATGCTTCAAAATCTGCAACATAGTTGATAGAAGAAAGGGAAACAAGTGCAGAAACAGATAGCCAATGTTAGGGTATCTGTGGTATTCCTGTTCTAATTATGCAATATTTCTTGTTCACAGTTATGGTACGCATTAGCCAAGACACTGTCAGAGAGGGCTGCATGGGTGCTGGCCATGGACAGAGGGTTGAATATGGTGACAATCAACGCATCTCTGATTGTGGGACCTGGTATCACATACAAAAGCTCAGGATCTACCATTGCATATCTTAAAGGTGAGGGTGAGAGATTTGCATACCAAATAGACTCTGTTCTAGAACGTACAAATATGGTATAGTAATCCCTTGGAGAGGATCTAATCTATTGGTATAGTAATCCCAATACCGTATCAGGTGTGGCAAACCGAGCACGTTTGGAAACCAAAGCTTCAGGAAACCAAAATTTGGATCAATGTGTCTTCTATCAGCATCTTTGGAACATGGACCTCAACTCTGCCCTTTGGCTCTGGATTTGGTTCTAGCTATCCAACTCTATTTCCTGGCTTCACTTGTTTCTATAGTGCGAAAATAGTTAAATTTACTATTGATTCTCAACTCCAAGCAATCTTTAGATTTGGAACTATTTAATCAAAATACATTCCCATTTTATTCAAGTCCCTTTCAGTCTCAGAATTGGTGATAATCTATCTTGGTAGCTATTGGTTCCATTATTAAACCCTCACATTTTATCAGGGAAACATTCACGGGGCAAGATCTGGATGAACAATTACAATCTGGTCTGAAGGATCTCATTTTTCTTGAGCTAGCTAGGTGAATATGTCGTCCATAGTAGGTAAAACCATATAAGACACACGATATTTGAGATTTGAAATGTTTCTCAAAGAGTGAACTGCCATTAAAGCTTAGTCACTCAGCTAAAAAATCAATGCGGAGGAGACTCCAGGAGGTATGCCCCACCATTCTTTACTTGACAATTAATTCCTCGTGATCACTAGCCAACTTAAGTTCGTCGAAGCATTCGGGTATGCATAGCCTTTCTTGCATTGAATATTTAGTGGTCTCAAGTAGTATGCCTGTTCTGTTCATGTCAATGCATCGACTTTAAGCTCAAAGAAATCTGAAATTCAGAATAAATTAATTCACAATGTCTTCAGGTGGAGGTGGCCATGATACACAGCAAAAATCAACATGATCTAGAATTCAAAATAATGTGGCAGTAAAGAAGATCTCAAACGATTTTTATCTAGTGATTTAAAGCAACAATCTGCACAACTTTTTTGTAAATGAAAAGTCTTAACTTTCTCCCCCTTTAGCCACTATGATCAAACCTATTATCTAAGCAGAAGCATCGATATCAAATCAAATCAAGCATTAGTGTTGGCTAATGCTAGGGTTCAAAGTGTTCCTGGAAGATGGTAAAAAAATTGGTTAGTAGCAGAATATCTGAACTTACAAGGAGCTTTTTTTGTTGAATATACTCCCTACAACTCATTACTATGTCACAATTTTATTTCTTTACAGATTTCAGGGGATGAAATAGCATGCTTTTGGAATAAGGCCACAAGTATCCTTACATAAAAGTTAGGTTATGAGGCTTTATCCTACATGGATTTGCTGCGAGAAAGACATTGATGCTAGGTAAGCATCTGGAAGATTTCTTAAATTAGAACCTTCTCCTCGTTATCTCTATCAAACAGAATTCTGACTTGCGACAATGGACAAAAGTGCTATTGGAAGGGACCAAATTGCTGTATTTTCTGCAAATGTTAAGGTAAATTTGTGGATCACCTCTTTATTACGTGTTCATATGTTATTTTTGTATGGCAAGATGTTCTCCATTCTTTAAATTTCTAAGGAAAATTTAATTCTGGGTCCCTACTTTAGGGTCTTGAGACATGGTTTGCACACACTCAATTTTGAGCTCTTCTTAGCTATATTATGTGGGGGTTATGGATGGTTGGAACAAGTGGACTTTTGAGGATCTGGCAGAATAAGTGGACGGTTGGAATAAGATAGAGAATCTGGCAGCGCATATAATTATAATTTTCTATAAAGAAAGTTGCAGAGATAAAAAGCCAAAGGATTTTAAGATAAATCATAATGAAGCAAGGGTTTTTGATGGAGCAAGGTATTCCAGAAGATGTGGATATGGTGTTGTTTTGTTTTTATCTCACCCGTTACTCTACCTTAAAGTTTGGAGCTGATCAAGGGTTCAAATAAGAGGATAGAACTATTTGCCTTGTAGATTTTTTTGAAGTCTTAGTTTGCTTTATAAAATGATATCAAATATTTGTAGGTACTAGGGGTTTCAAAGTTGAAAATGGCATTGGTTTATTGAGAAGTGTCAAATCAGTTCTTTGCAACTACCAGGAGTTTCAAAGTTGAAAATTGCATTGGTTTAATGAGAAGTGACAAATCACTAATTTAGTGTTGTCTCCTTTGCTTCACGGAATTAGAGACACAGGGTTCACTCTTTGGTCCTTTGCAACATCTGTATAGAGAATTTAACAAATCAACCAATGGACTCTCAAAAAAATTTATGGCACAACAGAAAGGTTTGCTCTTGTTCAAGGAGTTCAAGGGGGAAGCAAGCTTCCCAGTGAGATATAAAATCCTCTATTGACTTAGAAGAACAATGGGAGGTGCTCTAATTGACTTGTAACTCTTGTTGTCATGTATAGTATATACCAATTGCAGAAGATGGATGTGATATGTATTTGGGGTAAATCCAATGGTTAAGTTCCAATGTATTTAGACTAGTAGTTTTGTATGAAAGCGCAGAATTTTCCATGCATATTTTGCTTTCACACTTGAAATAGAAAATACAGTTTTTTCTTGGAAAAAAAATGTGTGTAAAAGACTAAAGATGTAAACAACTCAAAGATTTAGAATCCATGAAGGGGGCATATGAAATAAATAATTCATACTTTTGATATTTGATATTTGATAGTGAAATTATAATATGCTTTTTTTTCTTTCTTTTGTAAGTAAGCGAGAGTTTTATTATATTATAAAATTATAAAGATTACATTTGACTTCAAACGTGCTCGGTTTTCCACACCTCATACTGTTCCCTAACAGGTATAGAGCAATTAATTATTGTTCAGTTATTGAAATCACTGAAGATTATGTATCTTCAAGATTTAAATTGGGTTGCTTACCTAATTATATTTTTTCTTTAGCTATTATGTCACAATGAAATTAATCATACATAGATACTCTCCAAAGATAATCATGAATTCATTATTTATTTGATTTTTTTCATAATTTGGTAACAGATTTGAAAAACCAACGGTCTACCAACAACATCTGAATAATAAGAAGCTGACTGGATTGATGGTTGGATATGGAAACTGTGCAACCCTAAGCAATGAACTGTAAGGGAAGGGGGGGTTTCCCATGTTACAGCTTAACAACAGCCATGAATGAGGGGCACAAGAAAACTTGGGGAGTTTACATGTTCAAACTATATCCATTTTTGTACATACTGTAATGTAATTTTCACTTCAAGGTTTGGATAGTTGGCAATAAGTCGATTTCCATAACGACCAACATTAAAATTTTAGCCGGTGACTAAGGCTCTCTACCATATGCAGTTTTTTTCGTTAATTTCTGATGTAAAATCAATTTCCTGATTTCTGGCAAGGACAAGTGCAAGTAAGTTGTTGATGGGCTATTTGGTGTGTGAATAAAAAGTGGGATACTCCACACTTTGGAATTGTTTTATCATTATTAAAGTTCCTCCTTTTATTTTACCATTATGGGAAGTTGCACTTTCTCTTATCATGAGTTGTGTTATGAATGGAATGAGAAGTTACACTTTCTCTTATCTTGAACTGTTTTATGAGTGGAGTGCATAATGTTCGTTTGATGGTATTTTTATATATTGGGATGTTGAATTCTTTAATTACAAGATAAAAAATTGAATACTACTTTGCCTGGTCAAACTTTTATTTTTAAAGTTTTTAGTCAAGCACCGTCGCCGGTCAAACTTGTGAGAGGCCACTGTTGTGAGAGGCCTGGATTGTGTAATAGTTGTGTAACTGCTGGTGCCTGTTGGTGATTATATGCGTGGAGGAGAGCCGAGCTCCATTGTTGCATTGGACTGTGGAGGGATGATTTGAGCTTCATGAATTTATGACACCGCCCCCTCGAATTCCCCGATCCATTCCCACGAGCAAATTCTGCCATGAGCTGAGTCGGTTTGGATCTGTGTAGCAGAAAGTGAGGCACAATTGTCGGTTTGGAGGTGTGTTTGGATTGTCTTATTGACTCTGTTTATTAGTTATTGGCATTTTAATTTTTGTTCGACTTGTTCTGCTCATTGAAGAAATCGGCATAGGCATGGGCCTTTGTGTTGGAGGATTGTTGAAACAAAATGATCTGCAAAGATCCCAATTTTTTGAAACTCCTCTCCAACCTCAATATCAGTGCTAGTAGTAGCATGAGCAACAACACTACGCTTAGCAGAACTAGAAGAACACGTTTTCCAAACTGCACGAGAACTACTTCCCTCATGAGTCACCCTGTGCCATGCTTGGTCTCGGTGGTTCTCTTCCTTCTACTCCTAGTTCAACTACCATATCTTCATTGGAACCAACAACCTGAACTCCACTAGACAACGATTCACCATTTTGTAGTAGTGATTCGCGATTTGTACTGGTGATTCGCCATGTTTTTACAAGATAATATAATCTCGTGAGAGATTCACCAAAAAATTATATATACATATTATATTATTAATAAAATCGCCTTCCATTTTTCCTATGTATCATGGGGATTCGCCTATTTATTATATATATAAATTTAGGGGGGTTCTTAAAATTTTCCCTGCTTGTAGATACCTGTTAGACACATCAACATAAGCATTATTCAAAACACCAAGTTACTCTCGCCCTTTGACATCAAGGGAAAAGGGCGAACCAATGTTGAAACAAGGTTTCTCTTTCCTTGTAGATACAAGATATTTGTAAATCTGATCTGCACTATACTGACCATGTTCCCCCTGAGCACACGCTTAATCTTCAGATAGATTTTCAATGAAGTACATGACTCTATAACTCAACTGAGTATGACTTTTCCTATCAGTAAGGACTCATACTTACATCAATCACCCAACCAATTGGGGTTACATTTGTGACACAATCGCCCAACCAAGTGGGATGACCTCAAAGTCCATACAAGACTGAATATGACAATTATTACATCATAGGTCTCAAAATGACCTTTATATCAAATTACATATATGACTATTATACCAAAGATTTTCAATAGAGAGAGATCATCGAACAAAATTCAGCAACCATGATACACATAATGCCAACAATGCATTATACACTGTAAGGCTAATGCTCCCCCTGAACTTGTGCTACATGAACATTTTCAACTACTCATTCATCAAAGCATCTTCATCAAGCAAATAAATATCAAAGAGGAAAATATAACTCAATAACCATATCAACGGACTGTACCCATCGACACCTGATCAATAGAACCAAATCATGACTATTAGCAGCATGAATGAGTCTTTTCTGGAGGCCGACCCACTGATTTCATGTCAGAGAGAGCCATACGCAACTGTCTGCAAAGAAACGCGCGTATATACACAACTATGCTTCAAGAAACCTTCGTACGGAAATCAACCTTCTGAAATTTCATCTGAAGAGCAGATAAGTTTAACAACACAATGCGGCAGAGACAACTCCAGTTTCTGTCTGAGATATTCAAATGCTTCTCTGGGAAGAGGTTTAGTAAATATATCAACAACTTGTTCTTTGGAGGGAACATACTCCAACTTAACCTTCTGCTCAAGCACTTATTCTCGTAGAAAGTGATAATTTTTAGGAATATGCTTAGTTTTGGAGTGCATAATAATATTTTTTGAAATACTAATAGCACTTGTATTATCACATAGGGTGGAGATGGGTGGAGAAAATTTAATTTGAATATCTTGTAATGTTTGCATCATCTAGAGAAGTTGTGTGCAACAAGATGCAACAACCACATATTCTGCTTTCGTTGTAGATAAGGCAATGGAACTTTGTTTCTTGCTTAACCAAGATACTGGGGCCCCATATAAAATGCACCTCCATTAGTGCTTTTATGGTCATCAACATTTCTAGCCCAGTCCGCATCTGTGTAAGCATGAAGAGTAAGATCGACATTTTTAGGATACCATAGACTAGAATCTTGAGTTCCTTGGAGATATTTGAATATTCTCTTTACTGTCTAAAGATGT
The DNA here is from genome assembly GCA_034641835.2 of Pinus albicaulis. Classification (NCBI taxonomy): domain Eukaryota; kingdom Viridiplantae; phylum Streptophyta; class Pinopsida; order Pinales; family Pinaceae; genus Pinus; species Pinus albicaulis. Next base: position 410,140,342 of record CM076584.1, on the reverse strand, counting down.
GATTCCTTTGGATTGGCCTAGAAATGTCCAACAATCCCAACTGCATGCATGATATCTGGTCTATTATTTGTTAGATAAAGCAGACTCCCAATCATAGACCTATATTCTGGTTGGTTTATAGTGGGAGAATCATCATGAGAACTATGGTTACATCCTGTCATCATTGGAGTACACACAGGTTTGCAGTCTTCCATCCCATACTTCTTCAAAATCTTCTTGGGATATTTTGTTTGTGAGATAAAGATGCCATCATTTTCTTGTTGCACTTGTAAACCAAAGAAAATATGTTAGTTCCCCAAGCAAAGACATTTCACATCTTGCTGCATAACAAAAGAAAAATTTTGACTCATAAATTCTTCATTACTCCCAAAAATGGTGTCATCAACATAAACAACAATAATTAACAATGTATCATCCTCAATTTTTGTGTACAGGTTACTGTCTGTAGATCCTTTTGTGAAGCCTTGTTATTGAAGATATTTGTCAAGACATAATACCATGCTGGTGGAGCTTGTTTTAGCCCATATAGATCCTTTTTGAGTTTGCGTACAAGTTTTTCATCATTCCCAAAATGAATCCTTCTCGTTGTTCTATATATACTTCTTCTTATAGATCTCCATTAAGGAAAGTAGATTTTACACCCATTTGATAAACTTTGAAACATTGAAAACTTGAAAATGCAAGAAACATTCTTATGGCATCAAGTCTGGCTACTGGTGCAAATGTTTCTTCAAAGTCCCTACCTTCTTGTTGAGCATAACCTTTACAAACAAGTCTAGATTTGTTTCTAATTACATCTCCATTTTCATTCAACTTATTTTTGAATATCCATTTTGTCCCAATAACATTTTTATCATGAGGCCTTGGAACCAATTCCCAAGTATTATTCTTTTCAATTTGATCAAGTTCTTCATCCATGGCCTTAACCCAAAATTCATATTTACTAGCTTGATTTACATTTTGTGGTTCAATGGTGGCTAATAACTCTAGATAACTAGGAGATCCTACACAGGTTCTTCTTGTTTGTAGTCCAGATTCCTTTTCTCCTATAATTTGAGTTTCTGGATGATTCTTTTGAACATACCTAGATGGAGCCTTTTCTTTATCTGATGTGTCTTCTTATGATGCTTCATTAGTTTCTTCTTCTATATCATTGTGATTTGATGTGGGAAAGCATTCATCATCATCATCCTCTTTTGTTGTTGTTACCCTTTTGGGAGTCGTGTATGCTTCATTAATCACATCATCAATACATTCAACAATTTTCGAAGTCTCTTATTGTAGCATTTGTATCCTTTACTTCTATAAGAGTAACCAAGAAGTATTCCTTCATATGCTCTAGCTTCAAACTTACCAAGTTTTTCATCATTATTTTTGATGAAACATTTGCTTCCAAAACCTCTAAAATGCTTCACAGTGGGATGCTTACCATACCAGAGTTCATAAGGAGTTTTATCACTATTCACATGAACATGTGCCTTGTTGAGAATATTTACCGCGGTATGTGTAGCTTCAACCCATAAGGTGTCAGGAGTTCCAGAATCATCAAGCATAGCACGGGCCATTTGCTAAATTGTTCTATTCATTCTTTCTACCACGCCATTTTGTTGAGGAGTTTTGGCTACAAAAAGTTGTCTTTTTTATGCCATGTTGTTCATAGAAATCAAATAATTCATCCCATATGTATTCTCCTCCTCATTTAGATCTGAGACATCTAATTTTTAGATCTAATTCATTTTCAACTAATGCTTTGAAGACCTTAAATTTATCAAATGATTCATCTTTGTGTTTTAATAAACCAATCCAACACATTCTAGAAAAATCATCAATGAATAAGATATAGTATTGTTCTCCATGAGTTGACCTTTTCTTTACAGGTCCACAAAAATCAGTATGTATAAGTTCAAGATGCTTACTTCCTGAACCTTCTTTGGCATTGAATTGAACTCTGGTTTGCTTATCGAATTGGCATGACTTACATATGGTACTTTATGGTAGGGTGATGTTGGGTAGATCATGTTAGAGTCAGTCTGTCCATCCCTCCGTCAGAGATCAAAATCTCTATGTTGCATTTCATTTTTTTAGGCGTCTCATTCACTTCAGTCATTTGCATTCCATTAGGGGCATCGGTCTTCTGACAGAAGGGTTTTGTCACTCATACCCCTCGTGCCTTATACCTGCTGGCTTAGGTCTGTTTATCAAAGTTCATCAAAATCAATTTTAAGGTCATTTATAGTCCTGTTTGATCTCTTGGTAAGCAAAGAGTTTTTAGGGTTTTTCAGTCATTAGGTCTAGGGTTCAGTCTTCAAAATGTTTAATAATGCCAGCAGGCACATGAGGGAGGCTCAAAATAAGTTTTCATCGCAAAATTTCATTGTTATATTGCTTGATCGTGACTTTTCTTCAAAACCCTGTTTTGAAGAAAATTGTCATTTCGTCTTTTGTAATAAATGCCATGTACATTTTTCAAGTTTTTCAGTTGTCAAAATATTCAGGCGCAACCCTAGTCTCCTTTGCCAAAACATGCTAGTCACCCCTGCAAAAAATAGACAAGATTTTTGTCATTTCAGTCAAAAAAGGTCAAAATGGAAACAAAAACAGAGTTTGTATTAAAATGTGAAAGTGCCAAAGTTCTGCAACATTACAAAGTGGGTTGGTCAAAATGAAAAATCAAAATGCATTGATATATGAGATATTTTCCACATTCAAACTTCATTTGCACACCAAGGATAGGAGAGAAGCCGAGTTGAAGTTTGGAGGAGCGAAAATAGGGTTTTGGAGGACCGACTGTGTGTTGAATCTGCTACGCGGCGCGTTGGGAGGTGGTCGCGGCGCACTGAGAAGTCGTGACGCATAAGACTGTTTTCCATTGTGCATTTTTAAACTGGTGCAGCGCATACAGTGAGTGCGGCGCACTGGGTTTTGTGCATGGCACACAGAGCCGATAGGCAAAATTTCAGCTCTGCCCAAACAAAATTCAAATCGACTCAGTTTTCTATGATCCAAGTAAGTGTGTGAGCCTTTGCCATTGCTATTAAATGGTCTTTGCTGTGATTTGAAGAGAAGAATATAAGAGTTGAATGGTAAAAACATAAACCCTACTCTCTTGTTAAAAATGGCTCTTATAGGGTTTGAAATTTGAGTTTTAAAGTTTGATCTTGGTGCCAATCCCCCACATTGTTCATTCTTTCCCATCACTGATACATAATCATTATAATCCCTCCCCTATTCCCCTATATCCTAAAACAACTCATATATTTCCATTTATCCCTATCCCTAAACCCTACCATCTCCCATATCATTTGCAAAAAGTTCCTAAATCCCATTCCCCAACATAACCAAATGACTGCCCTCACATTGTAAACCTCACTTGACTGAACCACATTTTTACCACTGTACTATTTCCCACAGTTCACTATACCCACTGTCCCTATTATTACAGTCCTTTCCTACTTGGCAATATTTTGGTAATTGGAGGCAATAAACATCAAGTCTTCATTTCTAATTTTCAACAAACCAAACATACACTTGGCATAGACTTGCAAACACCATGACAGACACAGATTCATCTTATGAGAAAGATAGTGATTCTACCACAGAGCTGCATGCACCGAGAATGCCTCGTAAAGGAGGTAAACATGTGAGAGAAGAACCCACCTCTTTAACTCAGTTGCAGGCCTGCCCACTTGCCATGGCTTGTTTCTGAGAGCAGTCATGCTATCAGTATTGTGAGAGGATTGCTCAGATCCGACATCATCAGGAGTTAGCCTGGTTGTTTGTTTTACATTTGCGTGATGGTCATGTTACTCTCGCAGGTGTGAATTTCACCTTGACACCAGAAACCATTTCTCAGGCAACAGGAATACCGAATGTAGGTGAGGAGTGGAACAAGAGACAACAGGTGGATAGAGTACATTACGAGCCATACATCAGGCCTCGCTATGTGAGGCAGCTCAGCAGGGTATTCCCATTTCGGTTCCTGAAAGAATCTTATGCACCATTGATGAGATTCATTATAAGATACTTCAGTTGTGAGGGCCGTTTCTCACGTCTCTATGCATACCACATCAGACTATTGATGCATTTCACGAGAGTGAGGATGATGAACATACCATATTTCATGTGACAAAACATAGAGAGGATGACTACTCTTGTGCAGAAGAAGACTCCTGAGCAGCAGTACAATAGCATTTATCATTATGCGCTCATCAAGATCATTGTGGTACATCAGCTTGGATTGCAGGGCATTGCTTGGGAAGATTTCATTTCCCGTGACTTCTTCACAGCCCCTCAACCTCCTCCAGAGATTTCTCATGGTGCAGGTGAGCCTTCAAATCAGTTTGAAGGTCCCGAGATAGAGCCTATCGGTGTGCCAGTGTATATCACTTATCAGAGAGGCATGAGAGCATTGTTTGCAGCAGCCCGACGAGTACTATCTCCACCCGGGGTGGAAGGGGTCTCGTTGCTGTCTTCATCAGCACAGGTACAGGACAGAGGAAAGAGGCCTATGCAGGAGGAGGGCCCTTCAGGAGGCCATGACACTGATTTCATATTGATTGACGAGGATTTGAGCTCTCCAAGCTCAAAACTGAGGGAGATCATTCAGGAGCAGAAAATTGAGATCGACGCATTGAATGACAAGTTGCAGAAAGCTCAGTGGATCATAAAATATATGGAGCAGCACAACAAACAGCTGGAGGATCAGTAGACGATCATGGAGTTGCAAAACATCCGTGAGAACTGACAAGCTGCTCGAAGAAGCCCATCCGAGATGACACCTATTGAGCGGGAGAATGAGGCCGATAGGGAGACTTGGCTTGAGAGAGTCAACATCCATCTCGAGAAGCTGTTGGAGAAGGCGAATAAGGAGAAAAGCATGCTCAGGCACATGAAGAATCACTATTGGGCACGCACACATGTTTGCAAAGCAAAGATCAAGATCCTGAAAGCGAGGCTAAGGAGGGCGCTGAAGCGTCGAAAAAGACATGACAAAGCTCCAGTACGCTGAAAGCTTCTTTGGTGACATAGCATTGATCGGGGACCTACGGCTAAATTTCAAGGAATTTGGAATTTTTTTGTCAATTTTGAATTTTTTGGTCCTGAAATAAGGTTTTACGCAAACCGTGCTTCATCTTTCTTGCGCTTATGATTGTAGCAGCTCTTGAGGAAAAATTGGTATTGGTCTTTTATGAATTTACGCACGCTTCAGCTATTTCTAAATTTCATCTTCTTTAAGGTGGCCTAAAGGGTCAAAAACACCTTGAAAATGGCCTTTCTGCCATTTTTTGCACACACAGGAACCAGTCTTGGGAGATTGAAATTTTGGAGGGTCAAATGGCAACCAAATCCAGAAATTCCACTTGGGTTGGAAAGTCGATAGGCAGGGCTTTCCAACGAACTATCATGAGCTCAATTTGGACTTCAGAAAGTGCCTCAAAATCAGTTCCAAATTTTTACTACGCATAGAGATTTTGGGCGCGACGCATAGAGAATTTTGACCTATTTTTCCCTCCACAGCTCAGAATTTCGCCTAGTTTTGACCAGTTTCACTTTTTTTTGTAAATATTGATGTACCTTGATGTAAATTTCATGTTCATGATTTAATTTTGACACATTTTTACTTTTTCTTGAAGATTCATTCACTAAAAGGTGAACTGTGAGTGAATGGATCAGTTTCCTAACATATAGAGGAAAGTTGTTTCATGGCCTATTTTCTAGTTTCTAGTTTAGATATGGTTGAAACAGCTCCTAGAATGATGAGATCGACCCATAGAGGCATGGGGATGGGTTAGGCTTGTCTATATTATGTATTTTCTCAGTCATTTTTAGGATTGGACATTTGGGATTGCTAGCACTTCATTTCATGCCATTTCATTATTCTGGTGCAGCGAAGAATAGACCGAGGTTTACGGCCCTACACAGGATCATGTAATAAAAACTCCGTGTTTGTTGGTGTTTTATATGTATCTATAGGTTGTAAGTGTTGTTTATACCATTTTCATTATACTTTCTTATGGCTAGACAGCAGAAGTTATAAAGGTAGAATTCATTGGTTTGCTTTTATACTTGCCTTCGGTTTTGTTTAGTTTTTCATGTTTCTGTCTGTTTGAGAGGACTCTTGAGACCCTCTTACCTCTGGCTCCTATGGGTGTAATCCATCCATTAATAAATCTAAGCATTAAAAACTATTTTCTACTAGTATCAGAACTACTGCAAAAAACTAGGCACCCTAAACCCCACCTTTTGGCTTGCCTTTCCCTTGATCTAACAAAAAACCCCCAAAAACTCGATCAAACTCCTTTATCCATATACCTAGCCTAAAATTAGCTTTCATTTCAGTCATCTCAAGCCCTATTGATTACTTTTCGCTGAGATTGACCCGGAGAGAGCCCTCTCCTGTTCCGGTAGGGCTAGCTACCAGACTGAGCATGGTATGATGTTACCCTGAACTCTGCCTTCCTTCAGCCTGAGGTAGATTTAGGCAATAACATATCACAAACAACTTTGAGCCTGCTTGATTTTCTTATTTGAGAAAAACTTATATGTCCCAACCTTTTGTTCCATAACCAGTTTTCCTCAGCTTTTCCTAGGTAACATTGTTCTTGCCCACCTTTCAATATATACAGATTGCTTGGTGTTCTTATTCATTTTATTATGGCCTTTCCTGTGTCAAGTTCATGAACCACACATTATTTTGATCGGAAGACCACCTCATTTCCTTGGTCACACATTTTCCTAACACTCAACAAGCTATGCTTTAATCCATCAACATACATAACATTAACAAATTTAACCTTTTGTTTTAGAAAAACAAATCCTTTACCCTTAATGAAAATAGGGAATTCATTCTAAAAGTGACATTCTTTTCCTTTTCTAATGAATTGTATGAAATGAGTTTATATTTATCACCTGTCATGTGTTTTGAACATCCGCTATCAATGTACCATTGATTTTATTCTCCTTCTGCAGATAAAGCTATGCCACAACTTTCAGATTGTAAGTCCTTCTTTTTCCATACCTTAGAATTTGTTGATATTTTCTCCTTTGGCTGTAATTTACTCTTGCATTAAGATTCCTCATGTCCAAAGTTATTACAAAATGAGCATTCAATTTCAGCTTTAAGAGGAGAGAAATTGTTATAAGTATTCTTCTTGATTCCAGTCTGATTCCTTTGTTTTCTTGCTTCTCTATTCATGATGGTTTTGTATGCAACACATTGGGTAGATTTGTGACCAAAATTTTGACATGAGAAACATTGTCCATTAAAGAAGAAATGTCTGTGATCATATAACCTTATAGTGTTGTTTGCCTTTTTACTGATGCTTCTATTATTGTTCATCCTTTAATTAGAGCGAACATGATTTACCTGTGAAGTTTCTCTGTTCTTCTGCTGAAGATTGAAACTTTGCTGACTGGATTTTGCTGCATTTAGATAACTTCTGGTTGTGGCTGAGGATTTTTCTGTCTGTGAATTCACCAATGTATCCAAGACATGTCTTCATAAGAGGAGAGAGTTGAACCTTGATAATTTCATCTAAGGTTTCAGATCCTTTAGCAAATCTAAGATTTAGAGTTTTTATTTTCTCAAGTTCCTTTCTTAGACTTACTATTTCACATTCTAACTTCTCATTATGCTTCTTCGTTTCTATGAGTTGATTCTTTAGAGTATATATGGCCACTTTGTTTTCTTCCAAGCATATTTAGAGTTGAGTAATTTCTTCAAAGAAATCATTTTCTTCTAAAGCATCCATAAAATTATCTTTAAACTCATTAGTGTCTTTCTCAAATGCCATGAGTAATTTAAGATCTTGATCATATTCTCCTTCTTCACTATTTTACAAGCCATCATTATCTTCATGAGTATAATAACTTTTCTTATTTTCAAATTGTCTCCTATTACCTTTTGCAATATCCTTTCCCTTGTCACGGTTATCTCTATGAGGACATTTAGTAGCATAATGACCCACTCTACTACAAGCAAAAAATTTCAAGGGAAGCTTACCTCTGAACCTTCCGGTGCCAAGTTGAAGTTTCTTTACAAAATTTACCTCATCTTCTTCCGATACATACCCAGATTATTTTTGTTCTTCCTTTTCCTTGCCATTTGCAGTTTTTTTAAATGCGGTTTCTCTGACTTCTAACATACCTCCTTTTCTCATTTAAAAGGCAGTCAGGATCCCATGAAGTTGAACAACAGTAAGAGTGGGAAAATCCTGATTTTCTTCAATGGCTGACACTTTTGACTTGAATTTAGGAGTTAGAGATCTTAATATTTTCTCTACTAAAGTTGTGTCTTTTATGTCTTCACCCATAATTCTCATATGATTTACAATGTCATCTAGACACATGAAGAAACTAGAAATACTTTCATCATTATGCATTTTAGGATTTTCATATTGAATTCTGAGAGTTTGGAGTTTAGCACTTTTTACGTTGGCATCGGCTTCATAGCTTAGGATGATTTTGTCTCATATTTCCTTTGTTGTATTTAATTGCATAACTTTGACAAATTCTGATTCGGCCAGGCTTCCCAATAATGCATTGATAACTTTCACATTGATTTCATATGTCTTCTTTGTTGCTAGATATGTGGGAAATGCGGCTGGATATTGGTAACCTCCTTCAAAAATTTCCCAAACATCTGCTACAAGATACTGAAGATAAGATCTTGTTCTTGTCTTCCAGAAGATTAAATTATTTCCATTGAAGAGTGGTGGTATGATAGATGTTGTTCCATCTTGATTGCCCATCTTGGTAGATCTTCCTTAAAGTGATCAAACTTCTTCTGAAGGACCTGCTCTGATACAAATTTTTGGGAAAAATACTAAGGGGTGGGGGGGGTGGGGGGGGGGGGTGAATCAGTATTTAAAACTCACACGGACTTTTACTTTTCTTTATTGAATTATATACGCAAATTTACTTAATACAACTAGTGTATGTACACAACTTTCATTCAAGAAACTAGCTTATGCCCAGAGAACTTATAATTCATATGAATCTTCAGTAAATTTACTTAGACCAGTGAAGTAACGATTCATCATAAATTTAGTAAGCAGTAAACATGTGCAGTAAGAACAAAATAAACCATCACACATAAGCAACACAAATGAACACTAGGATTTAAGGTGGAAACCCAATGTGGGATAAAACCACCACTGTTGTCGTCCCTGTCTTCAATATTTATTATATAGAAAACTGCTTACAATCTTGTACTGGTGCAAAATCATACCAACACGCAAGCACCCACATGCAGAAGGATGCAACCTTCACTCGTTCTCCAGCTGCTACTGGAAGGGAGCTCCAACCCCTGATCTCGTTTACCAACCATTACTAGAAGGGAGCTACAACCCCCTGATCTGATCATCTGATCCTACTAGAAGGAAGCTTCAACTTCCTCATTGAAGGCTCCAACCCTCAGCACCACCTCAGACCACATTTCATAAATTTTCACATTGGATCCAACAGTTTTAACACATCATAATTTGTAGATCAATTGAAGTAAACATCAACCCAATTCAAACATAAAAATGAGATCATTGTAACTAGACCACAGAACTGAACACAAAACACTGCATCATCACACAGAATAAACAGCAACCCTAACCATTTTTATGCCAAAATGTATACACTACTATTGCTAAGGAAACTTGTGTGCATACACGCTTTTATGTGGCGGAACCTGTGTATGTATCTTAATATACCAAAATTTAGAATTCTGAATCAGTCCCATAATTGAATAGAGATATCTTGAAATATTTTGTCAACTTATAGAACCCTCATATAGTTAGCAGCATCAATCATTTTTCAATCAACCAATCAATGATATTTAATCACAATCAACTAGCAGCATAATTAGTACTCAAACAACCCAGATCTATATGAAGACATCATTTGCGGACAATAGAAACAACCCAGATCTATATGAAGACATCATTGGCGGACAACAGAAACATAACAAAACTGATCAGACATTTTCTTCAACATTCTTCAGCAAAGACCCTGGATTTCATACGCACCTTCTAGAAGACTTATTTGCATATGAATGCGCTTATCCCGAAACCAACTCGTGTGTAGATCTCAATATTTTTACTGAATATATACACGCCTCTGTAGAACCAAACCCGCATGTATACGTGTGTTCCTTGTGTCAAAAACGTGTATAGATATGTAAATAATTTAGGACTGCGTAATACTTCATAACTTCAAACTTACTTAGATCATACCCTTCACTGGAGCAAACATGCGCCAAACCACAGATCTAAACAACTCATAAATAGATCACACAAATACATAGTGATTTCAGGTCTAGAGATCCTGATCCATCCTTGTATTCATGAGTGCATCATTATATCAGATCTATCAATCAACTATAACCCATACCATGCAAATATACTTCAGATTGAATTAATCATTCATTAACATTACTTATGCACACTTAGCACTTTGATTTTCACCTCCTTATATAGTTTGAGTCTTAGTTAATACCATGAGCCAAAACCACACAAGTGTCGATGGTATTCTTGGACGGGATCAAATAACCGTTACTACGCTCAATATTGTGGGCTAATACCATGGTAAAGACCCCTGGTATTATAAAATTAGTGCACTAGCACATACACAACTTTGTTTCTTCGTACCTGCGTGTATACGCAACTTTGCCTTCACTAACTCGCGTATAGATCTTTAATTATTTAATTTTAACCATCTTCTGATTATGATATGCAAACCTCTGTCCCATCACTTTGTCACCTATGAACTCATCCGGTTACAATATACTTGGTCTTTTATAAGTGGGTTGCCATCAAGAACAACACATGTATCATAATGCCAACATTTTGTCCAATCTCTTATGTGCAAATGCACAATATTGGTAAGAATGGCTTCAATTACTTTATTAGTGGACTCCACTTGTCCACTTTCTTGTGGATGATATGGAGTATACTTTTGATGTTTGATTTTGTATTCCTTCATTATATTATGTACCAACTTGGATGTAAATTGAGTACCTTGATCTGTCACAATTTCCCTTGGGACACCAAAATGAGTAAAAATATCCTAAAAAGGAAATGAAACTACATAATTTTTAGTGGCAAAAGGAAGTGCTTTAGATTCTACCCATTTTGTGACATTAACAGTGCAAACAAGAATGTACCTTTTCTGTCTTGATGGTGGATTAATATGACCAACAAAATATAAAGCCCATTTCTCAAAGGGTTCAATGAGTACCCGAGGTTGTAGAGGCATTTCATCAGAGGGAACATGTTTCCCCATTCTTTGACAACTATCACATCTCTTAAAATATTCTTTGGCATCCTTAAAAAGAGAAGGCCAATAATATCCTAAGAGAAGGACTTTGTAAGCAATTATTTTATCAGCAAAGTTCCCTCTACAAGGTTCATCATGGCAAGCCTTTAGTATTTCTGGTACTTCATCTTCTCTAACACATCTTCGAATTATTAGATGTGGACCTGTTTTATATGGTTCTTCATTTATCCATGAGTAAGATGCACTAATTTGAATTACCTATCTTTTCTGTTGAGGAGACAAATATGATGGTAATTTTCCTGTAGCCAAATAATTAGTAATATCTACAAACCATGGAGATTTAATAGACACTGCAAAAAGGTATTCATCAGGAAAATTATCTTCTATAGGTATATTATTTTTCTCATTTTGAATCCTAGATAAAAAATCAACAACTGTAGTGGTTTTTCCTGGTCGATCCAAAATATTGATGTTAAATTCTTGTAACAACAATAACCATCTTGTAATTTTTCCATTGGTGACTGGATTATTCATTAAGTACCTAATTTCAGAATGGTATTTATGTACAAAGGTTTCATAACTGGTGATGTAGTGTCTAAATTTATTGATGGCATGGGCAACAGATAAAAACGCCTTCTCAGTGACAGTATAATTTTACTCTGCAGGAGTCAAATTTTTGCTGGTATAATAAATGGAATAAGGAGTTAAATTATTTTTTCCTAATACAACTCCCAAAGTTGTATCTGAAGCATCAATTGAAATGTGAAAAGGTAATTTCCAGTTTGGTCCATTGAGAATGGGTTCTTTAGAAATTTTCTCTTTTAATGTTTCAAAAGCTTTTTGGAAATCAGAATTCTAGATGAATTCACAATCTTTTGTGAGCAATTTGAAAAGTGGAGATGCAATTTTTGTAAAGTTTCCTATGAATATTATATAGTAACCAGTAAAACCAAGAAAACTTCTGACATCTTGTTGAAAATTTGGAATTCATAAAACATTTTTCATGGCTTAATGAGAGATTTGCTTCCTTACATCAAACGATAACTTTCTCCAAATTCTTAAGGGCTTCTTTAAAGAATTTCCATAAATTGTAAAGTCATCCATATAAACTTCCACACAATCATGAATTATATTAGAAAAATTCCCTGGCACCGCCCTTTGAAATGTTGTAGGTGCATTACATAATCCAAAAGGAAGTACTCGGTAAGAATAAGTTCCCCATGGGTAGGTAAAAGTGGTTTTATCTTGACCTTCTGGAGCTACTTGGATTTGGTTGTATTCGCTAAAAATATCCAAGAATGAGAAATATTTCTTCCCTGCCAATGTATCTAGAACTTGATCTATAAAGGGAAGTGGAAAGTGATATTTTAAAGTCGCTTTATTCAATTCCCTAAAGTCAACACATAATTTCTTCCTTGCCAATGTATCTAGAACTTGATCTATAAAGGGAAGTGGAAAGTGACATTTTAAAGTCGCTTTATTCAATTCCCTAAAGTCAACACATACTCTCCATTTTCAATCCCTTTTTTGGAACAATTACAAGTGGTGAAACCCATCGACTGTCTGATATTGGATAGATGAAATTCACATTTAACAATTTCTATAGTTCCTCCTTAACAATTTCCCTCAAATTTGGATTCATTCTTCTTTGAGGTTGTCGAATTGGTTTGGCATTTTATTCAATATAAATATGATGTATACAAGTACTTTGATCAATTCCCTTCATGTCAGTGTATTCCCATGCATAAGCAGAAGAATGTTCTTGTAATACTTTCATTAATGCTTTCTTTTGAAATTCTTCCAAATTATTATTGATGTTAAACGTTTTCCCTTGGAAGATTTCTATTTTATAATTTCCAAATTTTTCCATGGAATGCAAAGATAAATGACAAGATGACAAATATTCCATATTACATTGTTCTTGAAAAATTTGACTAGATTCACAATATGAGGAAGACTCATTGTTTTCCATTAAATTCAAAATTTGATATTCTTCATCTATTTGTGAAGTAGAAAAGAATGGTTGTATATCAATATCATGATTTATCCATTCTTTGTTTTCGACTTCTATTGTTGTTTTTGATGGTGGATACAGTGAAAATTTCTTTGTTGAACTCCCATCAAAGATAAACATGTCACCAGATCTACAGATTATAAAAGCATCAACTGTGGCTAACCATGGTCTTCCTAGGATCAATGGGTGTCCTCCTAAATTATTATTGGGTGTTAAAATCATAAAGTTAACAAGATATTCCCAAGAATATAAGGATACATATACATATTTTAACGCACCATGATGTTTATTACAGACCTATATGCCAGTTGTAACAATGTAGGTGTAAATTGAAGATTAGGGAGTTTTAATTGATCCATAGTTTGTTTACTCGTGATGTTTATGGCTGCTCCTAAATCAATCAATGTATTTGGTATTTCGACACCATTGATGTGTGTTTTTACAATGGGAATTCCTGGATCAAGATGTTTTTGAATTGTCATTTTTCCCATCATGATATCTGCAATTTTTCTAAATACTTCAATTATTTGGACTTCTTTTCTTTTCCTTCCTAGTCTTTTAATACTTAACTCCCTAATTGTCTTTGCAAAAATTGGGATTTCTTTAATGGCATGTAACAAAGGAATTTTTATGCAAACATTCTTCAGTTCATCCAACATATCATAGTGAGGCAATACAAACTATTTTTTTACCCCTTTATCAATTTTTAATCTTTCAGGAAAAGGTGGTTTTGAAAAAGATACCGAAGGTTGTTCCATAATGGGAGTTGAGTTTATTGGAGTATCATTAAAATTTGTAGGAATGACTTGTTTTTGAATATTTTCTTTCTGATGAAGAGATGTCCCTTCCTTAGAGTGATTATCCTTCTTTTGGGGATTTTAATCACGATGAAGAGATGTATCCCCCTCAGAATGATCATCCTTTTCACTTTCCTGAACAACAATAGATGGAAATTTCTTTTCCAATACTCTACCATATCTAAGTTGAACATTGTTTAGATCTAATGGAGTTATCATATAGGTCTGGAAATTTTGCCCTTCTATGTTGTAAATTGGTTGTGAATTTATATTATTTGGGTTCGGAAGTGGTTGGGCAGGAAATTGGTTTGGTGTTTGTGGCAATGGTAATGAAAGTTGTGGACTTGGATTCTGGAATTGAACTTGAGGTGGTTGGCTAGACTAAGGGAAATATTGCGGTGGAAAAGTAGGGTAAGGTTGAGGGTGTTGAGAGTATTGAGGAAATCTTCCATAAGTATTTTTCCATCCTTGTGCCCAAGGTTGAGGCCAAGGTTTCCAAGGCATGGGTGTAGTCCAATTATTTTGTGGTGGTTGTGCATATGTTTGGGTGTTAAATCCTTGATTTTTTCATGGTCTCTTGGCAATAAAACAAAGAGATTCTACCTGATTTGGGACTACTTCCTCTTGGTAAATAACTTTAAGACTTGGTATTGAAGGACATTCTTTAGTATCATGATTTTTTGCACATATAACACAGGCTTCTACACTTTTCAAGTCAAGAGGACATTCTCTCAAGCCATGTTTTTTTTATGCACTTAGGACAAAAGATGGATAGAGCAAAATTTTCATCTTTTTGCTTTTTTTGTATTTTAAGGGTATCTATTGTTCACTAAGACTCCATAAAATGTCTGTCTTAAAATCATCAAGAAAATTGCCTATTTCAACCCTACTTAATGTTTTGGATGCAGATTTATTAATCCTAGAAATAACAGGATCTCTTGAGATTTTTCAAGTTTTTGTTTTTCCTCTTGAAATATGTATGCATAACTCAGAAATATTTGGAAATGATAATTGAGAAATATCCCCTTTACCCATTAAGTTGAGAAGATCTATCCATTCATCTCTAATGGATTTTAACAGGAGAGCTTTCAAAGTGCCTTCATCTACAATTTCCATTTTAGCTCTCTTAAGATTGTAGCTAAACCTTTCATTTAAATCCTCAAGATTTTCATCTTCTCTTTGCATCATTTTGAAAACGTTATCCTTAAGGTTACAGGGTATGCAATAATCCTTGTATTTCGTTAAGAATGCAGTTTTCATTTCTTCCCATGTTCCAATAGAGTTTGCTATTAAACCCATAAACCATTTTAGTGTTGCATCCTGAAGAGTTGCTGTAAACAATTTCAACTTTTGAGAGTCAAGAAAATAGACATAAGATCTACATAAAACTTTGAACTTAAATAGAAAATGTTTCAGGATCCTCACTTCTTAATCCATGGAAGGAAAGAGGGTGAGATATTTTTCATTGTTAATGTAGTATCTTCATCATAGATAGGAAACCCAACAAGATCTGGTTCTCTTCTATCTCCTCCTCCTCTTCCTCTTCCTCCACCTCTTCCACCTCCAATCCTAATATGTTCACCATTTACATTGTATACTTCTCCTTCCCCTTCTCCAAACATTGTGGATTCTTCAGAGCTAATGTAAGGTTCCAAAACAGGGTTTGTTTGTTCCTCTTCTAGTTCTTTCGGTTCCTCTATCAATGGTATATTAAAATAGGTTTCTTCTTCCTCTTCTTCACTAGGGAATTATAATTCTTGAGCCATAAGTTGTTCTCCATATGAAGTTAAGAAAATTACTCCTTATGTTGGGGATGAAGGATCTTCTTCTTCTACCACTGCTTTAGTTGATGAAGTTAGTGAATCTCTAGGTTGGATTTCATATCTAAGTAGCTCAGGAAGTCTATGTCTGCCTACAATGGATTGTATACTAGTTTGAGTGGATGGTGTGGCACTACAAGGTCATGGTGGGGTGAGTGGTGTTGCTAGAATTAAACTTCTACATCTAGCTACAAATATACCTCTAGAATCTCTTTCCACATGCATGTCATTTTTATGCTTATTTATTTATTTATTGTCAAAATAAAAAGACAAGGTTCCTATTTACACTTCCCTGGAAACGATGCCAAAATGTTTGTCAATTTAATTGTCTTAAATTGATTACATAAATTATCGACCAGGGCTAGTAAACTAACGAAGTGTAAATGCACTATATGTGTTAGGAATCCTAATTAACTAAGTTGAATTAAATTGTTAGTGCACATGATTGGATTATTCATTGAAATTAAATCTAAGAAAGATTATTACATTGATATCTAATTATGAATTCCACACAACAAATAAAGATCTCAAACTCATAAATTAATCTCACACTTGTGAAATTAAATTTAACTCATAAACACACACACACACACTCTCTGCAAAATATCTAAAATGTGCTTTGAAAGAAACTTGATTTCTAAAAGAATAAACACTCTCTTGCATGAAAAATCAAAAGGAATTTAAACTATGTTCACACTTGCTTTAATTGATAATCCATTCTTGCTTTGAAATAAAACTCACAACATTCATGCTCTAAAATGAAACCTACAAACTGATTCTTTGATTCCCAAATTAAAATATCGTTCTTAATTCAAACTCTCAATGCCAACTCCATTCATGTGATCCTGAATTAATTGAAGAAAACGATAAAAAATAACCAAACTATTGCTCTATATGAACTCAATCATCTACTTCATATAAACACTACACATCTAATCTATTTCTCAATCAACATAAATATACATTAGGGGGATGCATCCATATAATTGATCATAAAATTTAGAAATCAAAATAACATAAATGAAATTTAGAAATATAAATGACATAAATGAAAAACCCTTACTACTTGAGGGGGGCCTCCACAAGCAGATGGAAAAATAACTAAGTTGATAGATCAACCACGCATCGAGATGAGAAAAGCTTCGCTTTATATTAAAACAGAGTTTAGAAATTCACTGTTGCATAAAACAATAATAACAATGATGCTCCATAACATATATACTATGCGGTTTTTATAAAGCCTCTGTCATAAATGTTCAGAGCTTCTTTAGCTAACATAATACTAATCTAAGCTTAGAAAATATCCTTATTATAAATTGCTCACAATTTTATATTTGACAAAGCAAATCGTGAGGCGTTCATTTCGCTTCTCGCTCGCCTGTTGTAGCTAACCCATTGAATTTCACCTTTGATCATTCGATTGGAACCTTTTTCTATCAATTCAATTCATGAATATAGGATGAAAACGTTAAGTAGACTAATCGCTATCTCCCCATATATCTTTTGCTCCAGCTGGCAATCTGGATCTTGTTCAACAATGGACTAAGCTGTAGAATCAGATTCTAGCTGTAGAAACATCAAAATCCGATGCTTGATGCAAATATTAGGCAAATAATAAAGAACATTAGTAGCATATGAAATATGAGACAATTATATACCAGTCAAACTTTGAATCCGCTGATTTGATACCCATTGATGGTTATGATGGTCAAAATAGGTAAAAAGGGATTGTAAAAAAGAAACAATTATGAGGCTCAACAGATCTCATAGGAAAAACCAATCCGAACACAACCAAGGGAACCCAAAGGTTAAACCACCTCCACCCTCTCCATATTGTGATCACACCTAAATTGGTGCCGAGGTTACAAAACCAAACTGAACTTGGATGCCTCAGAATTTATTCACCAATACATTGAGGAATTTTCTTGTCTCCACCCTCAAGCTTTACCATGTATCCCACCATTACCGGTTAAGGGATTCCTAGGCCTTTGGGAATTTTCTTGAGACCACCTCACTCGGATCCAAAATCTTCTGACAATCCAAAGCTCAAAAATGAGAACAATCCCATCACACCATGGCTATCCAAAAATGGCAAGGCTAGGCTAAAATCCACTATCGAAACCTGACAAAACCCATGCCAATGACAACAAAAGAACCAAATACCAACATGCACATACCATGCATATCAAAACCAACTAGGAAATCATACATGCAACCTGTTACATGCAAGTATTCCCATTGAAGCAGCTTGATCTTTGTCTTCCTTTGCTTTACTTTTCTTTCCTTTTAGTTTCCTTTCCTTTCTTTTTCGTTCCTTTGCTTGCTTGCTTTATTTCCCCTCTTGGTGCTCTTCTCCTCTTTGAGACAAATTCCAACATTAAACTAACAAAAGGCTAGGAAAATCTTGTCAACTGATCCTCAAAAGCCTTTTTATTAATGGGGCTTATTTTCTTCATTTTCCATTATTTTCCTTCTTTTTCCTCCTCACATGCAACCTATGACCTTTCTCCTTCCTTTTCTCCTAATTTCCTTTATTCTCATAAATAAATTGCCAATAATACCTTTTTTCCTTAGCCATTGCCTTTGCCAATTTCCCCTAGCCATAATAAACCAAATGAACACCCACTAGGATGTTTTTCCCAACATTCTTCTTGGAATAAGTTTCCCTTGACCGTGGTCTTATTTTACCTTTATTAACTTTATTACATGAACTTTTAACTGGGGTTGTTACAAAGACAAGACGCGCAAGGAAAATTTTTCATGTATCAACAATGTATTAGCAACAACTCATGGAGCCTTTGATCCAAATTGATAAAGGGAACTGAAGACACAATCCTATAAAAATAACTTCAACATACCACTTAAACCTGAAACAACCCATACATTAGTTTTATGATAAAAATTGCCTAAGACAGTAGTTCTTATGCCAAATTATAAGCATAATTAGAATAAGAAAGTGGCATATGGAAAAGGACATACTTAGGTGAATAAAGGTTGTTACACTGGTAAAAATTGGTCTCGTTGGTCAAACATGAGGAAAAATAAATAGGAAAATAGATGAAAAAAATATGACTATTCCATGGCCGAACATCTCCCTCTAGCTTAAGCATCTGCATGTCCTCATGCATACCCTTGTGACTGGTTCCTAACATGCTGAGAGTGTAGTCCTGTGAGATCATAAGATCTCACACTATATTCTACTCTGGCCTTGTAACCTCGAGAAAGAACTAACTATGTTTCCCAAAGTTTGTGAGAAATATGGTACATATGTTGTTACTGATAAATTGGAAGCCAAACAAGAGGAAACCTAAATCTAAGTCTAGTCCATCATGTGCCACTTCTTTTAATACTCTCCCCATAAACGTGAACCCTGGAGAGAGCTTGCATACTATTTTGATAACAATATGGGTTTTCTTCCTTCAACTATTGTTGGAAAATATCTCATCTTAACTTACTTTCTTTTAATGCAACAACTTTCATCCCATGTATATTCCTAAGGCATCTCTGTAAAATTGAATCTTGATGATCCATTAGCAACGTTTTGGTGACTAGGAATTGCCATATCTTATTGTATCTATGTGAAACAACTTCAACTGAGCTAGTATAATTTATGATGCACAACCTTACTCAGCCTTTATTGGTTGTTACAATATCATGTGCAACCTTCTAGCCTACCTGATTTTCAAGAAAATATACAAAATCCCACAGTTGCACATCTCCCACATAAGGTGTCAAATTAAAGGATTTATCTCCAAAACTGGCGAAATCACGCAGATACAACTCGCACAACAAATGTTGCTATGAGAAATTAACACTCTGAAATGTTTCCAAGAAGTCTTGAATTTTCCTTGTTTTCTATCTTCAATTTTCCTTGAGAGTTGTCAATTGAAAGATGTAATGTTTTTCTTGTATATATAGATGATAACATGGAGAAGGGAGCCTACCACATAGTAAACCATTAATGAGTTGATTTATAAATTCCCTCTCTTGCTGTAACAAATGCATCTCTCCTTGCAATTCCTTTACTTGCTTTATTGATTGATTCTTCTCTCTCTGAATTCTTACCAAATATTATATTCTTAGCTTTTCATCCCATTCCTTCTTAAGTATAATGAGCATCTTTGCATGTTGTTTCGATAAAATAACTTCATACTTGGGAAAAACTGCTAACTTCTTCCATTTTTCTACTTCTCCAAGCAGAAATGTTGTTCTAAATAATTATTCATATTTCAACTGAGATGTTTCAAATGTTGTTACAACTTTAGTCTCAACAAACTCTTCTTTATCCCCTTTCTCCTCCTGCCACTCTATCTCAATTGTTGATTCTTGTGTAACAAAAACATCTTTGATAGGTTCTTCTGGGCCAACAGTCACAATATTTTCAATGCAGTTTGTTCCAACTGTTGGTTCTTGTGTAATAGCAGCGTCATAAACAAATTCTTTTGGAGCAAAAAAATATTTCCTTCTCTCTTCTATGCTTCGACTGTTGGTTCTTGTGTAACAACAACGTCGTCAGTAGGTTCTTGTGGAGTAGTAGGTCAAAATTCTTCATCTTGTTCTCCTACTTGAACTCTTACTGAAACAATAATAGATTCCATAAACCCGACTTCATTAAAATTTGTTGAGACTCCTTACAATATTTCATAGTTAAGTTAGTGGATGATGTCATTTATACTATTTCTACTAACGTGTTTAACTCACTTTCCTTCTTAAATTGAAATTGTTTCTCCACCAAGGCAAGTTGTTTTCTTAACTCCTCATTTTCCTTTTTCAAATTTTCAATTTGATAGATAAGAGGGTCTATTTCAGTCTTACCTGGTGAGGGAGCATCCTCCTGTTCTTCTGTCAACTCTTTTATTGTCGGTTCTCCTTCTTTATGTTATTCCTTGAATTCCCCCTTAAATGCTAATGTAGCAGCAACATCCTCAAATACGGGGGCGTCTTCTTCTGTAGGCTTTTCTTGTTTTCCTCCATCCTTTTATTCCTCGGGCTTCTTCGATTCGACTGTAACAGTACGTTCCTCAGGTTTTTCTGCTTCAATTGTAACAATATGTCCCTCATGTGTTAGGCAATATTTTCTTGAAACAACCACTCACACCCTTTTCTTTGGGGTCCTTCCACCAATTGGATTTTTCAATTTTTTGTTCTTCACCTTCACTTTTTCTACGACATTCCTAGTTTCTTCAACTATTATTTCAAGTACCGTTGTTACTTCAGTAGCAACTTATTCTAGTTTTTATTCTTTGATAGGGCACCCATGATGGCTCTTCTCTGATGGTTAACTAGACACCTCTATAGGCTCCTCTGTTCATGCCATTTTTCCTCCTAAATATGTACCAACATAAGTCTTAATAGAGCTCCACTTCTTAGGGTTTCGACATCCAGGTCTAAGAGATGTATCAAACCTAATTTTCTTAGAAGTTGCAGCTGTTATGCTCTTGGAGGGTGTGGCTGCTTTGCTTTGCTTAGAGGTTGAAATTGTTCTACTCTTGTGGGGTGTAACAAACTTACCCCCAGAGGGTGTGGATGTTTTACTATTAGGTGATGTTTCAACACTCTCCTCATGCTCTCCACTTTCATCATCCTCTGCACCAACACAAGGTCTTATTATCAGGCCATGCCATGAACTTCCTTACTCCTGTAAAGAGTGAACTATGATTAACTTAATAAGTGCATGGTTTTTCAGGAACGTTTTTGGATGTTTTTCCCCTCACACTACCTATGCCATGTGTTTTAAAGATTTAAACAAATAATATGGCAGATTTATTAACTGTCATGTCCTCAGTTGTGTCAGCAGTTGAAAATGATAATTAAATATGATCTCAAAATGACCCTCGCAGGTAACAAATTTTTGAATGAAAAGGGCTACATATTCCCAAGGGTGAGGAAGAGATGTTCTATCAAAACCCCTACCCTTAGTTCTCAATTCCTCTCCTTCCTTAAAAAACAAAGCCTTGGTTGATGGGTTCACCACCTTTCTTGAAAACCACCGAGCCCATGTCTCTGGAAACCTTGTTACACTTGCAATTAATTTCTCTATAACAAAAATTTGAAATCCCTTTACTTCATACTGTTGTTCAGTTAAGGCTTGAGCAAAATCCAGAGCAACCAACTCACTAAAACCTTGAAACTTCTCAAAATAACTCAACTAACTAGCATTTCGAAAAAATTTCAAAGCCTCTGGCTATTGTAACAACACATCAAAAGAATCAAGTTCATGCCTTACTGTTGCTCCTCCCTTGGTTGCCCAAGATTTTAACTGCTCAATGCTGCTAGAGGCCTGTTACAAAGTTGCCTAGGTTCATACAAACACTTGCTAAGGAGAGAATGTCGATATGTTAGAATTGACACGATTACTCCCTTTTTATTACCAAATTGGGTCTTTTAGTACATAAAGGACTTCACATGATTGCACGATTTTCTAAATATGACAAAAAATTTAATAATGGTAAGGGTAATGATGGAAATAGTAATGAAGATTACCTCAATCTAGTCATACGTGAGAGTAAAAAGTAATGACGTAGACAAGGTCCAATCATACATTATTATAATGAAGTGAGGTGTATGTCAATAAATCGAATAATTATTAATTCAGGTGAAATAATAGTGTATCGTTTAATGATACACTCCTCCCCCCAACTTATTGTAACAACCGTCCTTGACATATGTATATTATGGTAAATATGTCACTTCTAAAGTACAAATCCCACAAATAAATTGCAAAATAACAAACCTGTCTTGGCTTACTGCAACAACCCTCATTAAAAATCCATGTAAAAAAATATAAGACCAAGGTCATGGGACATGTATTCCAAGTTGAATGGTGGGAAAAACAACCTAGCAGGTGTTCATTTGGTTTAATATGGCTAAAGGAATTTGGAAAAGGCAATGGCAAAGGCTTTGGAAAGGCATGAGGAATTAATTGGCATTTTATTTATGAAAATAATGGAAAATAGGAGAAAAGGAAGGTGAAAGGTCACATATTGCATGTGTGGAGGAAAATGAAGGAAAATAATGGAAAATGAAGAAAAATTTAGAGGCCTCATTGATAAAAAGGCTTCTAAGGATCAGTTGGCAAGCATTTTTTCACACTTATGGCTCTCATTCTATTCTCTCTCTCTCATACTCTTGGATACTGAGAGTTTTCTTGGAGCACTCTTGGAGGGTGTGTCATACTTGGTGATTTGGAGCAAGAAGGAAAATGAAGAGCAGGAAAGTGCAAGAGTACATCGGGATCAATAACTACAATGGGTTTTTATTAGAGGTACCAAGTTGCATGTATGTTTCCCTCACTAGTTTTGGCATGCATGGTGTATGAATGTGGTTTCTTGGTCATGACCTGTCATTGGCATGGAGGATTTCTTGGATTAACAGTGGTTTTTCCTAGCCTTTCCATTTCCTAGATAGTCATGGTGTCGTAGGTTCAGTTTCATTGCTTGTTTTCTCATTGGTTCTCATGTTCCTTTAGCTGTGGGTTGAGTTATTAGTTCCTAAAAGCCTTGGTTGGAAAAATGCTCTGGAAGCCTTGTAACAACTGTGGTTGAGTTACTAGTCCTGGAAGCCCTAGTTGGAACAAGCACTTTGGAGCCCTGGAACAACTTGGGTAGAGACCAATTCGTGATGGTTGTGATGTCCAACTGAGAGGTGGCATCATTAGTTGAGGGTTGAGGTGGTTTGGCCTCTAGAAGCACTAGTAGAAAATGAGAAATTAGTGACTAGGTGACTAAAAAATTTAGTCACAGTAGCTTTTTCAAGTGAAATACTACCAAAAAATGGCAATCTTAAGTGACCAAACTAAAAATGACTAATTTAGTCCTGGGCTAAAATATACGACTAGTTAATAAGTAATACAGCTAAAAATGACTAACGTGAATGACCAATTTAGTCTAGGAGAAAAATTATGACTACTTAACAAGTACTACAATAATACAAATTAATCATTTATGTTGGTAATTTTAATTGTGCCACTTCAACAAACCTTTTGTATCCACAAGGTGTTTATGTTACTTATTGCAACTAATCCCATAATTTTTAAGCCCTTCACCACTCACCACTAATGCCCTTATCCCCTAAGCCCTAAACTCCCTAGCCTTAAATGACCTAACCCCTAAATGCCCTAACTCCTAAAGACTTAACCCCTTAACCCCTCAATCGTTAGCCCTTACCTCTACACCCCTAAATCCTTAACTAAAACCCTTAACACCTTAAACCCTGAGCCCCTATCCCATTAACCCCTATCACTTAAGCCCTTAACCCCTAATACACCCTAAAAAATCATTTTTAAATATTATATTGATAACCCATCATGTAAAATATTATAGTGAATTACCCTAATGTTAAAATCTTATATGTCCATACCGGAATTTATATCGTATCCCAAGGAATGGGAAACACGTCAAGCTGTTGATTGATAGTATAATGGGACATTCGCCATTAGCCACACAAGACAAACTGCATGAGATATGTGTGTATTTAGAAAATAGAGGGGACAAGACGCTCTATGATATCTCAAAGTGGAATGAGTCCGGGCTATGGATTGATTGGGAATTCAGAGATATCCCAGCTCACCTAATGCAGCAATCAGAAATGCTCAAACAGGAACTTCGTGAGGCTGCCCTGGTGCATAAATCAGAAAAGGATAAATGGGGATGGAGACCTACAGGAGCATACACCTCAGCCAAAGGATATGAATTGATACAAACTCACAGAAACCGAATTCATCCAGCAAAATTTTGGAAAGAGGTATGGGATCCAATGGCGTTGCCCAAGGTAAACTTCTTCTTCTGGACTCTAATGCATAGAAAGATCCTGACCGGTGAAAAGCTTATGAAAAGAAACATTGCAGGTCCGCATAGGTGCACACTTTGCAAAGAAGCCATGGAAACCATGGATCATTTATTTGTTGAATGTCCATATGCAAACAGAGTTTGGACCCACACTCTTCAAGGATTAAAGGCTGTAATCCCCACTAAAACTTCAGTTGTGGACTTATTCCTCTCATGGAAAGAGTGATACCCGTCTCTCTCCCTAAACTCATCATGGGCCAGAATCTGGATCACTCTCCCCAAGCTAGTGTGTTGGAAGCTATGGCTAGCTAGAAATGAGTAGATATTTAACAATGTAACTTGGACCCCCAACATGGTAGCAGCAAAAGCAAAAGGACTCCTTCTAGAAATTTCGAATTCTCAGAAAATCAAAGAGGACAATTCGATGCAGCAAGAGGAAAATAATTGGCTTGGCATTCAAGCATTCATCCAACGGATACACAGCACAAAAAAACCTCTCAGAAATCCTGAGTGGAGGCTAAGAGAAAAGGATGAAGCTTTTCAGAATTAGTGGAGGAAGCAAGGAATAACAACAGCTTTTTTTGACAGTGCCTCTAAAGGCAACCCTGGGACAGTAGGAGCTGGAGGACTCATATACTCTTCTGATGGAGGCATCATAGAAACCTTCAGTTGGGGTCTAGGACAACGAAGTAACAATCAAGCAGAAATCCTTAGTCTGTTAAAATTTTTCCAAATAGCTAAAGAAAGAGGACATCGAGAGCTGCAAGCATTCAGAGACTCATAAATCCTGATCAAAATAATACATACGCAAGGCCAATTCAATGAAGCTGGTTTAAATAAGAATCTGCAAAGGATGAGATATCTTCTCCAAGACTTCACTTCCTTCAAATGCTATCACATTCTCAAAGAATCAAACAAAGAGGTAGACTTCTATGCCAACAAAGGCTGTCTCTTGGCCCAAGGAGATCTAAGCACAAATGGCGGAGATCCAAAAACAATCTGTATACCATGAAATTTGAAAATTGTTGGAAACAGAAAATGTAAAAGAATTTCACTGAAAGATGTAAGGCTACGGCCATTCGGAGTTCTCTAATAATAAAATCCATACCCGTTTCAGTTAAAAAATAAATAAAATCTTATATGTCCATAAAAATGATGCATGCAGCTTTCAAATGAAAAAGTAAAAAAAAATCACTAATAGTGCATCTATTTCATTTGCTAGTCACTAATAGCTCACCTATTTCCCCAAAACCACATAGCAATTTCTTTTAGTGATCCAGTCACTAATTTTGGCACTAACCAAAAACCCAACCCTCTTATCGTTGTTTTTCTATCCTTCCCCACTTCAATCTTGGTGGTAACTAAAAACCCACTTATCGCTCTTGGTTTATCCATGTTCTTCCTCACTTCAAGTTTTTGTTCTTAGTCGAGAAGCAGAGGAAGCCAAAAGCTTGAGATTCTTGGCGCTAACCAATAATCCACTTATCGCTCTTATCTCTCTTGGTTTATCCTTATTCTTCCCCAATTCAAGTTTTTGTTCTTAATCGAGAAGCAGAAAAAGCAAGAAGCCTGAGAATTCTTGCTAGCCAAAATTTCTATCAGTAAGTCTCATATTTCTATTCACCATGAATAAAAATTGCTATGGGGTTCACTGGCGCAGATTTAGTAGATGAATTTTTTCTTAATGCATGAACAAAAATACTATTATTTTGTATTTGGGGTTTAATTTTCGATTATTTAGGAATCACAGTTTGAAAAGGTTTTCTCTTAATGCATGAACACAAATTCGATCCAAGGAAATCCGATAACATAAGTGAATCAGGTTTTCAATTGGGCAGGGAGACTACACTGATGTTCATTTTCATTTTTTCCATTTCTTCCCGTTGGTCGTCGGTGCTCTACTTTGCCCCAAGGGAATGCTGGCCTGTGCTCTTGGCTCCTCTCCATTCATTTTTGTAGGTTAATGAATCCAAAATGTGCTTAGGTAAATTCTGATTCCATTAGTTTTGAATCTTTCAAATTTCATTTTTCTTTTGTAATGCAAAGTTTTCTTATGGTTTTTATTTCCTCTAGTTTCTTTTTTTAAAGAAAGAAAAATAAAAAATGTTCCATTAGTGAAGAAAAACATGTTTAATTTGATGTAATATATATATATATATATATATATATATATATATATATATATATATATATATATATATCCACAATATGCCTTTGAACCCAAAAATAAAACTGATGTATCCAAGCCAACATGAAGCTCCAAACATAAAACCAAGTCCACCCATACCCTATCATCCCAGAAAAACAGGTGACCAAAATTGATTTATAAAAAATACCAACTGATATAATGAGATACACTACAACTGTGCAAAAAAAAACAAAGATCATAAGACCCATAAAATTGTTGTGTGGAAGACTGACAATGTCTATGCAAGCAAAAAAAACTTATTGGAGAATAAAACATCAACCAGTTTATGAAACATGATTTGTTATTTAGCCCTTGCCTAGAAATTGAGTATTTAAAATGTCCCCGATTCATGGCTAATCCATCCTTTGACAAGGCATCAACAACAAAACTAAACCCCCTATGCAAATAATTGAAGTAAATCGAACGAAAAGACTCCTTAATATTTAGAATCCTCTGCATCCAGTTGAACATGAGTGGAGGGGTGAAAGAAGTGACCATGTTTATCCAATCAATCATTACTTGGGTATCTCCAAAAATATTTATCGCATCCAGCTTTAAGAGTTTGGAATAGTAGAGAACACTCCATAAAGCGAGGATTTCCACTTCGTTATTCGTTCCATGTCCTCCATTCCAATTGGAATGAAAATTGTGATCCTCATTTATGTATATATTTTCCCCACAACCACAAGTGTTAATGCCTTGTGCTAGGATATTCAACTAGGCCTTCATTTTCAGAGTCAATTCATTATTCGATTGGCTGTCATTTTTTTTTATGACAGGTTGTTTTCCTTGTGCTAGGATATTCAGCCAAACATTTATTTTCAGATTCAATTCACTATTCATCTGCCTTCATTTTCACTCTCTTTTGAAATTGTTTCAGGAGTTTCGAAAGATGAGGTTAACCCCCTGACCCTTTATTCACAAATATGTTGTCATAGAACCTAATTTTTTGTTTTTTTGTTTTTTTTCTTGTAGCTAAATCTTCTAATTTCTAGTAGGTTGAGAAGTTTGGTGAAGAGAGTACAACCAGATGAGGGTTTTCCCTCCATACTGGTAAATTCAACAATAATTCCTTGCATTTTCTATTATTCAGCTATATATTTGAATCTACTTCTTCTTTATTTCTATCCAAAGGCTTCTCTAGTCAGTTCTACCAAGAATTTCCTATGTTGTATCTTTAGTATTGGTCTTACCGAACATATGGCGTTAGAAACTCATGGGCCAACACTAGGGATATTTTTTAGCCTTTAAGGGATGTTTAGTTGAAATTGGGCAAGCATTTGTGACATGTTCATTGTTAAGTAATGTCCAACATCCCAAAGCCATGTGCTTGAAATCCAATTGTTGAGTCCATTCATTTCCTTTGCATTCTAAGATGAAGACCCTGCATCTACATGTTATCATCAACACAAATCCTTGCATGATATATATTGGAAATTTTTACATTTTAGTAGTGATGGATATAAATAGTCTACTATAGTTCCCAATCATCAATTTCTTCCAAAGCTTTGGCATCCCTATAACCCCCTATAATGCATGGAAACATTTCCCCACGAGGGGATTGTAAATGTGGATGAAAGCCCAAATACCAGAGGTCTTATAAAAAAGCACCCAAAGTATTCCAAAACGAAAGGAATTCATTTATAACACAAGCTATATCAATGAATTGTGGGTTTAAAAATATCTTGCCTATCGGTATATAACTACAACATAGGTTAGAGGATCTTTCCAAGGCTTAGAAACCCATTTGTTGAAGATGTTTGTCCAAAAGACTGTTGAATCTCCAAATTAATATCTCATTTTAGAATAATGAATTTTTTTGCTTGACCTTGATTTAGATCTAAAGAGAGACTATTGGAATTATCATTTATTTTTCAAACAACAAATGACAACTTACTTGTTTGGTCTATTACCATTACAAATAGTATAAGAACCTCCCTAGATGTAGAGGAGGCATCGAACCCTTGGAAAGGATGCAACTTCACATTTTACAAGAGAATTTTTTCATGATTTTCGCTGGATGAGGATCCAGCAGAATTTTGAAAAAATAGCATAAAATTTTCCCAAGTTTGCATGCAAATCCACCTCAATGTCTTCTACCTCTATCAATAATGATGTTGGAAAACATCCAAAGGGGGATTCTTGGTTGGAGAGAAATCCAACGTCAACCAAATTGCTAAAATTTTGGCATGGCTGTGAAGAAACATGGAAGATCGAATGTTATTTCTATAATACTTGGGAATTCTCGAATTATGAATACAAAATAGTATAGTAAAATAGGTGTAAAAGAACCCAAGCACACCCCAACATTGTAGCACAATCATCTAACCTTTTAAAGATTGGAAGAAATATTGGTTAGAATTTTACTTTCTACAAAGGGAAAACATAGTCATGTGTGTGTTTGAGAGAACATATTTAGAACAAGGTTGTTGTTGTTTTCCTTCAATCCCTTGAAAGCATGGCTTCAAGATACATGTGCACTAGGAGATTCCTAGAAGTATATAATAAGAAAACCCTTTCAATAAGATTTAGAAAAAGGTGAATAAAGACCGGTAATTTTTCCTAGATCCATTGTGCGTGGGCATAGATTGTAAGAGTGAAAATGAATACCCATTTCCTATCTATAAAAGGAATTGATAACTATAATTTTTATCATGGATTTTCTTTGAAACAAATAACCACAATAATACCAAGCATGCTTAGGCAAGAGAAACCATGTCCTTTGGATTTATGGCATATGCTACATAGGAGATGGAAGTTAGATGTCCTTTTGTAGTCTGGTATTGAATTTGAAGGTATAAATACCTTTCTAAAATAACTTGTTCATTCCGAAGACATCTTCTTGTTTATGAAGAACAATAAACATATTGCCGCTGTCAACAGAAGTATTTTTTTGCTACTTCACATTTAAAAACCGGGACAAAAATGTCCCGATACGCTACATAAGTCCCATTCGGCTTATTTTAGATTAAGACTCCCTATTGAAATGCTGCCTAAAATGAATGAAACAAGCCCCCATAACATCCCAAGCCATGGAATTGACTTAACTTTGGAGTTCCTACTAAGCGCTAAAAGACTTTTTATTATTATATAATAGAATAATCTCTCTTTCCAGGTAAGCCCAAAAAAATATAAGCCAAGTGAGGTGATACTAAATTTGGTTGCTTCCAAGCATTGGAATTATGTCTCCACCACCTATGGCACTCATAAGTGTACTTCCGCTAAATTTGGAATATATAAAGGATGGTGTTGTAAAAAATTGTTACAAAATACCACTTAAGATAATGTCGTCGATAAAAGAGACTTGTATTAAAAAATTTATGATCAACACTTGAGAAAGGAGTTGAAGATATACATTTATAGGGCTAAACGAGCCACAAATTCAATAATTAATAGGTTAAATGAGCTAGAAATTCAACAATGAATTTTTTCTTCTATTTTTGGACACAATCTAAATATAGGTCCTTCGGAACCCAAAGTTTTTGACCCACTAGTAGCTATCATACCTCTTATACTTTCCAAATCAAGGTTTCATGGCATAATAAGGAAAATACAAACACAACCAAAGTTTATTTTAACCTTTATGAAAAATACCATCTAATATTATTTTACTTTCATGGAATGCTTAGGTCGGGCTTCTAAATGAGGTGAGTTTTTGTTCCTTTATTAGAGACCTTAGATTTTCCATAAATAAGAGCATTTATACATTCTTTTTCTAAAGTAATTCTAAAGCTGGTACTAAGAAGTATCCAAAAGGGAAATTAATAATCCATCATGAAGGAATCAATACCCTAGGAATTTTAATATTAGGCACCTATAGCGAGGACGGGAATACTAAAGATGATGCCAATGATGAAGTAGAGCATTTCCCTGGATCCAAAGGATCGGGTTATCAAGAGGCATAAATGACTTTGGAAATTAGTATGAAATTTTTTCTTACGAGTTTGGTTTCGATTTATTGAGTTTAGTTCTATTAATCCATTAACATGCCCTTTTTTGTATCATATCTAGTTCTAATGAGTATATTCTTATATAATGCTAGAACTTTTGTTCAATTATCCATGCGCACCATAGCTCAATAATCCTCCACAAGTCTAGGGTTGTATATAAACATGGTATTAAAAGATCAAAAAGCAATATATGGATGACATAACTTGACTTTGTGATTGTTAACTATGTTTGATCTACTCTTCCCTAAGTGATAAACGGTTGGTAAAGAGATTTTATGTAGTGGGAAAAGGTGGCACTTTCTTGGAAGCGGACGACCTGAAGCGAAAATATTTTTTAACATATTCGTTTTTGTATTCATTAGTATAGGATCATGCTTTGAATAAGGGTTATCCATTTCTATTTAAGGTCATTCATTTATTTTCATGTTAAAGGAATGATTATTGGGAGCTCTTTGGCGAGGGATGCTAGGGTTATTATTGCTCCGAAATTTGGTTGGGTTGTTATGGCTCACAAGCACTTGAATTTAAACCTAGTATAGTATGTGTCCTTATTTATGGATCAATCATATGTGTTTTGGAAGCCACTTAGGTAACTTAAAGAAAACTAAAAAATTTTCATGTATATCACCCTTTATTTATGCAGTTATCCCGAGTAAATCGACATTTTTTGCGGCCCTTCACTCAACACCAAGATGCCATTGTCCCTTTTAGAAATTAAGCATTCAAGGTTCCCATCTATAGTTGGCCTCCCAAAGCTTCTATTACTATTTCTATGTGGGATAATTTTGGCATCATTATCATGAAAATCACCTTTGTTACAACTCCAATAAATATAGTAGATTTCACTTAATCACTACGACGAAACCTATTTATTAACCAAAGATATATATTATTCTTGTTCGAAGATTCTTCTTTACAATATAGGTACCGAGGGAGCATTATTTGTTTTACTTATCTTCACATTAGAACTAAGTTACCAGTTCCTTTCACATAGCACCCAATTTTTTATATCACATATCTGAGTGGACTTGAAACTTGACTTGGACACTAGAAACATTTTTTCCACATTTTATGCTAATGTCAAACCCAATTGGAGGTTCTTGTAAGAAAAATTACATCCATATTTGGGATAATATCGATTGAAGTGTTAATTCTTGTTGGGGAAGAAATTTGAAGATGTATTCTTGTTCTTAGGCCTAGGTGTTATCCTTATATAGTGTATTAGTTATGGCAACCCTTGAACTTAGACACATGATGGAATATTTTATCGTATGTTTGACATGAGTTTGTAGTCCTATCGAGTTATAGTCCTTACTACGAATTTTCTCTATTTGATCTAGAAGCACGTGATCTTGATTTCATTTGAAATCCATTGTGGAAATAGGAAAAGCTGATGAAATACATGAATTGGAAGGCAATCCATAGAGTGCTATATTAAAATTGGGATTTCACAACTATATTTCCTACTATACTAGATCATCTACATGTTTTGTGAAGGTGGATGGGGTCATTACAAGAATCAAGATCACAAAAATTAAATGTTACTTCCCACGGAACTCGTTTGACTTGTTACTTATGTTTCTTTTTTCTATCTAATGCGATGGCATTTCCAAAATTTGGAACCCTTTCTGCTTGAAGAATGGAATAATAGTCAAAAGCTTTGTTTTTCATCCAAAAATGTCTTTGGATTCTTGCATACTATTGTATCACAAAAAAATTTCTTCATATCGACTTTCCATATTTTCACAAATTTCTTTGTAGTCTTTCATTTTTTTTGGTAATCTTAAATTATTACATCTACTTGGTCCTTCCTTTAGAAAGTTATCTTATCTTGGTTTCCAATCTGATGTTGCGTTGTAGGATATCCATGATAGATGTGTAAATTTGTTTAAACTTGGTAAATGTGTCATTCCAAGTGTTTTCAATGTATTCATTCCGTTCTTGTACACTTTTGCTTGACCTTGTAGGGTCATAATCCTTTATATAGCTTATATCTATTGGGACTTGTCTTACTAATTATTGGTTCACATAGCGAAAGGCATAATTATTCTCAACAAATCTTTGCATATTGAATTTTTATGCTTCTATTAATTCCATTCTCATTTCCAATTCCTTACAATTATGACATGAGAAAGCAGATACAAAGAGAGTTTTTTTTGCACTAAAATCTCATATTTTACCATAAAAAAATGTGCAGAAAGGGTGGTTCATGTCTTAGGACATGAAATGATGTCCAACATGAAATTAAATTTCATAGTTATGTAACTTGATCTCAAAGGTTCCATTGGGGATAATGATAACATTCTTCTTATTTGATTCATGCTTTATTTTTTGTTGGTATTTGCGATCAACTTTAGTTTTTTTCTATGTTTCAAGCGGACCTATAGTTTTCATCATCAAAACATATTACTTAGATAGAACTATTGACATTTTAAGTAAGTGAAATTGGAGGTTTAGAAAGAAGTCCATTAACTTTGGAGGAAGATAATTAGACTTCATTAAAAAAAATAACCATAGTAATCTCAAGCATGCTTAGACAAGAGAAACCATGTTCTTTGGATTTGTGGAATATGCTACATGGGATATGACGAGTTAGATGTCCTTGTGTAGTTGGTATTAAATTTAAGGGCATAAATGCCTTTCAAAACTAACTAGCTCACCATTGCGCTATTGAACCATTGCACTATAACTCTCTCCGGATACACCTATTTAGAAGAAAACAAAGTTTTATAAACAAGTATGCGGTAATTATTTATCACAACTTATAAAATTAGCTATGTTTGTGCAAAAGAAAAATTTTACACATATGAGAAAAATCCTCCATATTAATACAAATAACATCCATTGACAAATAACATACACCATGGAGAGAACATACGATAAATGTGAATGCCAATGGTAAATACAAAAGAGGGTAGAAAAAATCTCATTTCTGTACTCCCGGATCTCACAAGAAAACTCATTAGTGACACTATGATCGACCCTAGACCTATGATTTTTTCCTTCCTCCTCCAATTTATATAGTCTCAACACCGCATTGGATGGTGTGGCATTAGCTCTAGTACATATTCATTACTATGAAAATATTGAAACATTGAAAATATTTGAGAAATGAAAATGCATGGGACACATACTTATCATATGTACTTGTTAGTGACATCCAATGTACTTCTTGGTTTAATTCTACAAGACACTATTAGACGGGCTTCATTATTGTGCAACTGTGAGTCCCATTGCAACATCCTATTCCCTAAATAACATCCTTAAGCATTATTATTGAAGGATGAGAATCGTTTTTTCATTTATACGAGGCTATATTTATAAATCTCTACTTTGACTCTTGTTAAACGCTCTATTTTTTCTCGGTAGTATGAGATTTTACCATGTTTTTCGCATTTAAAATTTTTTTTGGTTATAAAATGTGTTACACGATCCCTCAAAGTTTGATGATCTAATTTTAATTCACACTAGATGATTTAGATCATCCATATAAATTATGGTGTAGAAAAAACTCCTCTTCCATTTTTATAGGTCAATTTGGGCATCATTCCCAATGACTTGGTTAACTAGGCATCATCTCCACGACCGATGATCAAGGGTCTATCATTCCATATCATCTCGAGTTGCTATATGCCCTAAGACGGGAAACAACATGAATCAAACAATATTTTCATCAAGCGAGGATTTTCGATGGTTTGAAGCTTATTATTGAACATGTGGGAGCTCACCAACGTAGGCTCTAAGGGGCCTAAGTGTGCGGCATATGTAGGTAGCCCCATTCAAGGCTGCTCTAAAAGCACTTCCTAACATTCAAAGGTGCATTGGTCACATTGGGAGCAAAATTCTCATTGTTCTAAAATCTCCACTTGGCCAATGTCTTCTAGAAGGGTTCACGTGTGTCAAGCTTCGGATCCAAGTGTCCATTTGAAATCTACATGGATGGAAACATGTCTTGCCTATTTTTGGAATGTTGCGATTACAAAAATGCCTATAGTTCATCTATAAATTGAACACGAGATCTAAGTGTTTGGGAGGAAGAATTTGGGTAGGGAAATCTTTGGAGAATTTTTAATAGAGAGTTTGATTTGTGGAGCGTTTGTTGTTCGAGAGACTTATTCTGTGATGAGACTTAGGAACTTTGCTAGAAGGTCAGTACAAATCGAGTCACTAGGTTGTAACCTCTCCTTCTATCATCAATAAAGAGTACTTCTTGTTTTTCCCTACATGCATCCATGTTTACCTTGATTTTCTATATTGCAAAATCTTGGTTGATGAATGTAGTTTATGCTTAACTAATTTAGCTAAATATATTGAATAGATATCTATATTATTGCATCTTCTATTGTTTTAGTGTTCTTTCTTGTAGGAAGCATTCATCTATTTGAAACCGCTTGAATTTGAAGTCGTGGTGGAAGCGACAGGAAGGAGCCATTTGGAAGTGACCTAAAACAAGTAAGCATCCAATCCTTTCTGTGTATCTATTACGAGTTAGGAGAAAAAATTAGTATAGTCTTTCACATATTGTCCTAGACTAGACACCAATCTAGGGAAGTGTAGTTTATCTATAGATTACAATTACTGGCCCAACAAACTGGCGACTCCACCGGGGAGAACTTCTCTTGTTTCTTGGTGTTTTAGTCTCTCATCTACTTTATAAATCCACCCGAGTAGCTATTTCACATAAATATTAGACTTTTTTAGAACTTCATTTGCAAAGTTAGTGAGCCAAACAATATCTTTTTCTTTGTTTACTATGCTCAAAGCACCCTTGGTCGGGGCACAATGCTTTGCGAGCAACTTTGTCTCCCTTCTCGGCATCCGTTGCGAGCAATGTCTCCCTTTGGAGACTATGTTGGCTATCGAAAGGAACAAATCCCCTTGAATCGACTTTGTACTTTTCTTCGGCTTTTGTTTGCTAATTTCTTCGAAAATTTTGATGCTCTCTTGACTAGTAACTCTATATATTTCTTCTCCTTTGGTCGAAACTTTGTTCAATGTTGTTTTTAAAAAAAGTTTTTCATTATCATTGACAAGTTGATTTCAAAGTAATTTTTATGGTCGCATTAAGAACGTTTTCTTTCGAAATAGGAAATTGTCGTAAAATCTTCATTTCCTTGATAGGAGAAATTGTTGTTGAAATCTTCATTTTTCCTTCAAAAGAGAAATTGTTGTTTGTATTTTTTGTTTCTCGAAAGTAAAGCGAATTTCAATTATTGATCTAGTGCACCTAGTTTCTTTTACGCATTCATAACATTAAGGAAACTAAAAAGAAAAAACTTGCATTTGCATGTAGGATTGTGTGTTTTTTTGCAAAAGGAACATTAGGAAATACTGCATTTAGTTTGAGATTCATTGATTTGTTTTCTCTCAAATTATTTGCTCTCTTCCCTTAGTAGCTAGGTATTTCATTGAAAAAAGTTTGAAAGTGAAGGTTTGTTTATCATTCTTAGATTTCATTTTAGGAATTTCATATACATCATCATGGTGAACACGAAAGGAAAATTGTTAAGAAAGATCAACATAAAATAAATCTCAATTTACTTAACAATGCATTGGAACATTAATGATAACATTTATAAGGTCTAGTCTAGAGACGTGTTCCAATGTCATAAAACATAGCAGATTGTCGTAAACTTTTCTCGCGATACATTCCGAGTGTGATACCTCACTCCACGTATGTAAGTATATCGTAGCTCTTCCACGTACCTTCGGGTATATCTAGCGGTGTTACAATACGATAAGTATAAAGGGGTGCTCTCTTTGTGCGGTTTTGCATCGAGACGACGATAATACGGACTTGGACCTCCACATACCTTCGGGTATATTTGGGAGGAAAAATTTTAGGTGCTATCCATCCATAGTGAACCGAGTCGGGTC
Source organism: Pinus albicaulis (assembly GCA_034641835.2). NCBI lineage: Eukaryota > Viridiplantae > Streptophyta > Pinopsida > Pinales > Pinaceae > Pinus > Pinus albicaulis. The sequence continues at coordinate 410,103,645 of CM076584.1, read as the reverse complement.
GCCACGAAATTGTGATACACAAAACACGGAAATTCGGGGAGATTACTGCTCGTACTTCTTGGTTTTCCAAGAGGTGATATCGTAGTTCATAGTTGCTTGGTAAACCCGTTTTCCTAGCATTACCCTCTTTTTTGTTTATTTGTTTTTTGGTTAAAATAAATCAGCCATCGTGGAAAAAACAAAATCCTTTCCCCCGTCATTCATGTAGACATCGATCTACCGAAAACGGTCACCATCGGTACCTCTGGTGAAGCATCTGTTACACCATTTTTTGGTCATCTAACCTCTTATCATTAGATGGACCCAAGTACACCATGTAAGACCAATTTTACCCTAAGTAAAATTTCTTTCACTATGTAAAATAACTTAATAAACCACATTTATTAGGTTGTTTATGGTCTAAACAGAAACCCCCAAAAGGAAATATTAAACAAACCTATTTTGTTTGATTTTCCTCATGGAATAATTAATTAAACCATAATTTAATTATTATTCCTAGTCATGTTTAACCCAAAACAAAGAAATTAATTAGATATACCTTTATTTATCTTATTATTTTCTAGGAATAATTATTTAAATCTTATTTAGATAATATTCCTTGTTAAATATGACCAAATCACCCACAAATAATTAAATAAATCATTATTTATTTAATTATCCTTCAACCACTTCCTTAAAAAAGATAAATAAATCATTTATTTATTTATTATTGACAAATAAAGGGATTTGACCCAAGTCAAACACTTTTTCCCTCCAACAAATATAATAAAATATTCCATAAAAGGTGGATCTAGATTTGGTTAACATTATTTTAATCATGCACCAAGATCTAGAATGACCCAATATTTTGTTATAAATAGAAGGGTTTTCCTACCATTCTTCACCTTTTGTTTTCCTATTAGATCACTCTGGATCTATACACTTGGTCACATTTCTACATTATTTGCTTGTGTGAGCTCCCTTTGAGTTCTATCTTTGTCCGGGTTTTCTACACCAACAAGAGAGAGAGATTCTAGATACTGAAGTGTCGAGGACTTCCAAGAACCCATCCCATTGAGGAGAATTGGATACACCTTCTTGTTTTCCTCCCGGTGTCCTTAATACAAAAAATTCTTTCAAAAAACATTGTTCTTGTCTTGTCTATTGGTGTTAGTATGAATCCTTTGTCGAAGTGTACGAAAAACGACCACTTTAGCTACGCATAACTAATAGCCCTAACAACAAAAGTGGCTGCCAATATCTTCAGATACTGCGATTAGTTAGAAAAGAGAATAGTTGCAAAACACCGCGATCTATGTATGGAAAGACATTAAACGATAAAATAAAGGGTTTGCTCCATGCATCCAACGAGACAAGACAAGAACACAATTTCTTGAAAGAATTTTTATATTACAGGGGCACATCGGGAGGAAAACAAGAAGGTGTATCCGGACTCTCCTCAATGGGATGGGTTCTTTTTAGTCCTCAACACTTCGAGATCTAAGCTTTCTCTCTCTTGTAGGTGTAGAAAACCCAATGCAAAAATGAAGCTCAATGGGAGCAAATGATGAAAAATGAGACCAAGTGTATAGATCCGCAGTGATCTAGTAGGCAACAAAAGGTGAAAGAATGGTAGGGAAAACCCTCCTATTTATAACAAAATATTGGGTCATTCTAGATCTTGGTGCATGGGTTAACTCGGATCTAGATCCACTTTTTATGAAATATTTTATTATATTTGTTGGAGGGAAAAAGGTATTTGACTTGGGGTCAAATCCCTTAATTTTTCAAAAATAAATAAATAAATGATTTATTTATCTTTTTAAGGAAGCGGTTAGAAGATAATCAAATAAATAATGATTTATTTAATTATTTAAGGAAGTGTTTGAAAGATAATTAAATAAATAGTGATTTATTTAATTATTTGTGGGTGATTTGGTCATATTTAACAAGGAATATCATCTAAATAAGGTTTAAATGATTATTCCTGGAAAATAATAAGATAAATAAAGGTTTATCTAATTAATTTCTTTGATTTTTGGGTTAAACATGACTGGGAATAATAATTAAATTATGGTTTAATTAATTATTCCATGAGGAAAATCAAACAAATATGGGTTTGTTTAATATTTCCTTTTAGGGTTTCCTGTTTTAACATAGTGAAAGCAGTTTTACTTAGGGTAAAACTGGTCTTACATGGTGTACTTGGGTCCATCTAATGATAATAGGTTAGATGACAAAAAAATGGTGTAACAGATTGCCCCCCAGCGTGCGAGTGTCAGGAGCAAATCGTATGACCGAAGTACGTTGTAAGAACACAATCACTAGACATCAAAAAGGGATGTCAGAGAGAGAAATGTGAGGTAGATAGTGTGCTGAAGGACGAGACCCTGAGGAGACGAGACTCGCAGGTGCAACAAGTCTCTTTTTATGAGAGGGTACCTGTGCTGAAGGCGGCGGGGGAGGCATACCTATGCCCGCCGAGACAAAGTTCAAAAGAATAGTGTGTCCAGTAAACAAGGGACCGAACCATAAAGTACAACCGGCATAATCATGAGCCAGATAAAAATACAATGAGGAATCCCATATACATGTTGTGCCTGGGATAACAGCCAGGACTTGTACAATAATATCTGAGTACATGAGATACAAATACAACCCAAATGCCCCCTGTAAATGGGGAAGGGCTCACAAAATCTGACTGATACATGCAAATCGAAGAGGCGCTGTAAGTGGCTATGGCCAACATCATCAAATATCTGGAGCTGCATCGAAGGCTGCAAAGAAGAGGTCATCCGGGCATGTGGGGGGCTACCTGCAGGGCCACCCCCTCATGAGGGTTGAAACATCTCACACACACCCGGGAATCATCAAGAGTTGCTGCTAGATCACTGGACCATCAAGTGTACGAATCTTGATCATGCTGAAGGAGCTAGAGAAACAATCAAGCCAAAGGGAAAGGAGATATCCCTTTGCCCGATCCGAGGCACCGAACAAGAGTGGAAGCTGGGACCAAGGTACACTGCCCTCTAGACCTGGCTTCTGGAATGAATGAGCTGATGTCGACAGAAGGAGGTCTGCCATAGTTGAGGCAATGAGAGACCCTCAACTAAGGCACGAGAGAAAAGAGTATAGCGATGGACAGACTGACACTAATGATGATAGTGAAGTGGAAAGGACTGAGTAGCTAATGGACGACTTCCCTTGCTAGAGCATGAAGGGCATGAATGACATGGCAGCTACTGACACAACATCATCAGGGATGGGGGACAGTGGAACTGAGGGTCATAATGTGCGACACAAGAGAGAGACCAAGCAATGACGGATGGAGGACTATAGTGGGGTACAAAGGGACTCGGTATAGACTCCATGGATGCAATGATGACTCAACTTGGATGCTCTAAACAAAGGCGACGCAATAGTGCTGCCACACAGTAAAGGCCCAATGGGGGACCATGAAAACATGAGTTCAAGGTGGGAACTTATGACGAAAATCGACACAAACATGGACAAGTATGGGGGCGAGGTGATGCCCCAAATACAAGTGTTGTAAGTGAGAAAATTCGATTTAAAGCGGATATGGAGGGGCCCTTCTTGGACAAAATGGGTCCGGGTGAAGCCGCAAATCATAAACATGAAAAAACAGATGTTGGCTATCTAAAAGAAAATAAAACATGCATTTCAGAAGGGAAATGCTAAGGGTAATATTTCTTAAGATAGAGTGCATTGCGAGGATTAGGAAGGGGATGGCCTTCGAAATCCTCTAAGAGGTATGCCCCCTTACCGAGATCCTTACTAATGATGTAAGGGCCTAGCCATAATGAGTCAAACTTCCATGACCAAGGACATCATGGGCCTGGTCATATACTAGAACAAGGTCGCCTTTGTGAAAAGTGAGAGGCTGGACTTTTCGGTCATACTGAGCTTTGGTGCGCTTTTTGGCCGCTTCCATGGTTTGCAAGGCAACACGGCAGTCTTCGGAAGCGCGCTCGAGCATGATAAGTCGTTGTTCTAGAGGTTGGGTGTCAGGGAGAAGTTCAACGGCCAGATGTAGGGAAGGAATTTCACACTCGATCGGTAAGACTGCCTCCTCTCCAAAAACCAGGTGGAAAGGAGTAAACTCGATGGCGGTTTTAACAGAAGTTTGATAGGCCCACAAACCAGGGAAGAGCATGAGATGCCAGTTGGTTTTGTGTTTATTCACCGTTCGTTGAAGCATAATTTTGAGGATTTTGTTGACTGCTTCAACTTGGCCATTACCTTGGGGGTAATAGGAGGAGGAATATTGGTGCTCAAAACCCAACAGTGAGGATAGCTCACGCCATATCTCATCTTCAAAATGTTTTCCATGGTCAGAGACCAGTTTTTTGGGAACCCCGAATTGAGCTATAACATGGTTAAAGAAAAAGAGGGCCGCGGTAGCTGCCGTGTTGTTGAAAGTTGGCATGGCCTCGGCCCATTTGGTGAAATAGTCGACCGCCACGATGATATACTTATGGTTACCGGCGGATGGCGGGCGACACTCCATAAAGTCGATGGCCCATTTACAGAAGGGGCCGGTTGAGACGACCGGATGGAGGGGAGCTGGTGGAGCTCGCACCTTAGGGGCGAAATGTTGGCAATTGGGACAGTGTTTGACTGCCTCAATACAATCACTAAAGAGAGAAGGCCAAAAATACCCAGCGCGCATGACTTTCTGGGCAGTAGCAAGACCGGAGAGGTGACCACCGCAAGCGCCACTATGGAAGGCATTAAGGACCTGTTCAACTTCAGCGTGTGTGAGGCAACGACGAAGGACGATGTCAACCTCGCGATGATATAGGTCGTCACCGATAAGGAGGTATCGGGGGGCTTGGTGTCGGATGCGTCGGCGAGCCTCATGATCAAGGTGAAGGGCGAACTTTTGGGTTCGCAAGTAAGTAAGAATGTCGCCATACCATGGGTCGTCGGCAGTAATGGCAAATAAGTGTTCATCAGGAAAATCATCATTAACTGGGGTGTCTTGCGCTCCGGTAGGTAATTCAGAAATGAGCTTAGCGAGGGCTAAGCCTTTCTTACTCTTTGGTGTGATGAATTCGAGGTCGAATTCTTGAAGAATAACGACCCAACGGGCATATTTCCCAGTGAGGATACGACGACTCAATAGGAAAGCCAAGGGGTTGGAATTAGTCACAACCTTGGTGGAGCGCATAAGGATATAATGACGAAGTTTTTGGACTGAGAACACTACAGCCAGTGCTAATTTTTCTTCAAGTGAGTAGGAAACATGGGGTCCTACAAGGTTCTTACTGACGTAGTAGATCACATGCTCAATACCATTGTCATCTTCCTGGATAAGGACTCCAGCGACCGAATAGGTGGAAGCGGAGATATACAGGATGAAATCCCGATCAAAGTCGAGAGGGCGGATCAAGGGAGCGGATGTGAGAGCCTGCTTGAGGGCATCGAAAGACTCGTGAGCATGGGAATCCCAAACAAAAGGGATAGAAGATCGGAGGAGTCTAAGGAACCCATGTGCAGTGGTGGCGTAGTCAGGGACGAACCGTCGAAGAAAATTAGCTTTGCCTTGGAGACTTTGGAGCTGGCGGAGGGTACGCAGAATGGGAAGTTCAAGAATGGCTTGAACTTTCAAAGGGTCAAGAGTGATACCATCCTTAGACACGATGAAGCCTAAGAGACGGCCGGCAGGGACGCAAAAGACGCATTTCAACGGGTTAAGGCGGATATTATACTTGCGACATCGGAGAAAAATGGTACGCAGATCGTGGAGGTGCTGCGCCCGATGTTTAGAACGCGCAGTGAGGTCGTCTAAATAAGCAAGGATAATGTGATCTAAGTCATGGAAACAATAAGACATGGCCCGTTGAAAAGTGGCACCGGCGTTTTTGAGGCCGAACGGCATGACCCGGTAAGCAAAAGTTCCCCACGGACTAATGAACGCGGTTTTGAGTTGATCGGCAGGACGGATAGCAATTTGGTTGTATCCGGAGAAACCATCCATAAAGGATAGAACCTCATGCCCCACACACTCGTCAATGATTTGGTCAATGAACGGTGTGGGGAAGTTGTCTTTGGGACAAGCTTGGTTCAAGTCGCGAAAGTCCGTGCAGACACGGATGGTGCCTTGTTTCTTGAGAACGGGAACTGGGTTGGATACCAAAGTGGTGTATTCAATGGGGTAAATAAAACCATCCTGCTTGAGCTTATCGATTTCGGCTTTGATAGCGTCACGTCTGGAAGGATGAATGGGTCTCAACTTTTGACGGACTGGTTTGGCATCAGGCCATGTGTCGATATGGTGTTCGACAATGGCGGGATCGAGTCCGGGCATTTCAGAATAGGACCAATGAAAATATCACGGAATTCTTTGAAAAGCTTGGTGTAAGCTTCGATTTCTTCCGGGGTGCAGTGGACGCCTAAGGTGATATATTCTTCGATACCTGGTGTGGCTGAAATGTCAATTTTGATGGTAGGAGAGATATTGGCCATGTTTCCTTCTTCGAAAGCATCGGGTGCAGGGATGGGGTTTTTGAACCAATCGACCGCATTGGGGATGAAGTCTTTGGTTTCCACAGCAAATTGGTCATGGGACTGCTGTGGGAGGAAGTATGCGCGATGGTGCATATCGTCCCATGGAAAGTCCGGGTTGGTCATGGCTTCCATAATGTCTTCATCGGATTGGAAGATGGGAAGACTAGAGGAAGAAAGGTCACCCGAGGAGGTAGTGATGTGTGACGGGTCATCAGGAGGAGAAGGGCTCAGATGTGCAATATGAACAGATCCAAGGTCGGCTGAGGAGCCGAGAGTATCTGCAGGTTGAAGGGTAGGTGAACTATCTCGCAAGGATGATGACAGGTACAAAATGGTGGTTGACGGCTCTGTTGGCTCGATAGCGGGAGGAGGAATGTGAATGGGAGTAGGAAGGTCCTCTGGTCCTATCGAAGTGGCCTTGAATTGGCGGTACATGTCCAAGGAGGAACGATACTCGTCAAGGCGGGGACAGAGGTGGGTGTAATGGCCGTGGAAATCGCACAAGGCACAAGGGTGGTTTGTGCGCAAGGTTTTGAGTTTCAGGATAGAGTCTGGGATAGTGACGTAGACTTCTGGGATGTCAGAGTCGGGAAACGTCTCGTTGACCAGAATCTTGAGGTGCGGCAATTCAGGACACATATGGGTGGCGTGACCGACGATATCACACAAAGCGCATTGGATGGTGGGCTTTGGTGGTCGCGGAGGGGTAGGGGTTGTCGGGGCGGCCTGGTCCTGATGGGTTGCCCCCTTACGAGCTTTGCCTTTCTTTCCGGGGACTGGCACCACAGGGGTAGGGTCCTGTGGAGGTGCTAGGGGCCCGGAGGAGGTGAGGGGGACCGGTTGAACCGGTGTCAAAGCAAGGTAAGGTTTGGGGTGACCGGGAGGGATAGCGGCTGGAGGGTCAATGTACCAGACGGGTATGCCGAGGGTCAGGTTAGGGAGAGAGAGGGTGGCCATGACGGGGACAGAAAATACTCCGGGAGGGGGAGCCAGGAAAGGTATCTGCCCAGCGGGGTAATGGCCAGGAGGGACAGCTCCGAGGTGGTTAAGGCCGGGGGGAACCATTCTAGGAGGATAAAGGGGTTCGGGGATACCAGCTGTAGGGGGAGGGCCAGAAGGAGGAGGTCCGGCTGGCTGAGAGGAATGGCTAGGAGCGGGGTGCGGAGGGCAAGGGGGAGGTTGCTGACTAGCCGAGGCAGGCCGCTTAAGAGCAGCCTGAGACGATTGCATCATGCAAATATTCGATAAGCTGGGATCAGTGATAGGAGCAGGAGGAAGGTTAGGGAAAGTTCCAAGCAGGGAGGAATCTTTGTAAACGCCGGGGCAGACACTGGTCAAGGAATCGACAGTTTGCTTGTTGGCTACAGAAGAGATGGTCGTCTCAGGTGAGGTCTGAGATTTTGGCTCATGATATGTCAACTGGTTAATGGTGACTATCTTTCCATTATGGGGGAAAGACATCTTGCGAAAAACCGCGGATGGGACAACAGACATAGCATAGGTGTAGCTTCGCCTCAATAGAATGTTGTAATCTAGCGGGGCGTCGATGACTTCAACATCAACGCAAACAGTCTTACCGGCGAGGGTGATAGGACAATTACGAAACAGGCCAATGGGTTAGGAGGCATGGCCATCCCACGCTCGAAGGGTGATCATGGAAGGGGCCAACTCAGGGGATCCAAGTTGCTTCCAAACCGAAGCGGACATCACACAGGTGGATGCCCCCACATCAATTATGTACCGGGAAACGTTGGCGTTCCGGATTTTGACTGGGATTTGGAAGGCGATGGAAGGAGGGAGAGGAGGATGGTCTGATTGAGTGGCGTCGAAAACAATCATTTGGTCATCAGCAGGATCTACAGCGCCCACGGCAGATAGTAGAGCCTTCTTTTGGGAAGGGCACGACTGGAGGAGTTCCAGTGTGGAAATGGCAGCAGGGGATTGCGCCAAATCGTCTACTATACTATATGAATGAGCAGCTCGACCAGAAGCAGCGTTTCGACGTAATGGTCCCTTAGGAATCTTGGTATGGACCTCAACTTTGGGTTGAGGGATATGTAAGGGGCCGCTGGATGTCGAAAGAGGCGCTGTAGAACCTGAAGAAGGAGGCTCGGGGGTAGACTTAGCAGGAGGCTTGGGGTACTGACGAGACCAAGTTTGAAGGTGAAGATCAACGGATGGGTTAGGATCGGAGTGCATCATAAGGATGCAGTAATCGGAGGAACCGAGAAATGGAAGGGCGGCTACCTAGGCGTCGGGCGGTTGAGTAGCCATGAATCCTTATTGAGGGAAAGGATCGGTAAACACGGTGGTGCACGTAGTGGCCACATTAGGAGGAGGAGCATGAGGGGAGGCGTCTTGTGGGAGGCATGTTGTCCGGCAATGTGGCTTGAGACTCCCACATCTGCCGCATCTGGGGTAAGAGGGGACAATCATGGGTGTAATGACCATAAACACCGCAACACGAACAGGGCTTGTTTGTGCGAAGCAGCCTATCCGGCTTGGGTTGAATGCCCTGTTGCTGGTTGCCAGTGTTAGGGTCCACACCAGAATTGGGTCCTCGGGTACCAGGGGCAGATTGGTTTTGGTTGCCTCTCTGCCTTCTTTGAGAAGAAGGGGGATTATTCGCGCCCTGCTGTGCAAATACTTGCCCTGGAGGGGGCTGTAGGTGCTGGTGCTGGGGTTGAGGAGGCAAGGGAGGAGGAAGCGCATATGCTGGAGGAGCTGGCGCACCAGGCTGCGGATAAGGGTAATGGGTAGGTTGGGAAAAATTGAGGTAAGCAGGAGGTTGGGCAAAAGGAGGAGGCATGTCGTATCCTGGATACATGCTACCGGGAGGGGGGAGAGTGCTGGAGGAGCTGGCCCCTCCCTGAGGGGGACCATAGCCCATAGGAGGTTGAGCGTATGGATGGGAAAGGGCTCCAACGATACCGTCGGCGGAATGAGATGCCCCCGGGGCGTTAGCGCCACCGGGCTTGGGGAGGTCAGGAAGAACGGTATAAACATAACCAGATTGAGCGTAGATCAGGTCATATTTCAAGGCTATTTGGAGGGCGGCTTCTTCGGTTTGAGGAAAATGGGAGGCGACATCCTTGCCGATGGGAGCCGGAAGGGTGCGAAGGAACCAGTCCATATAAACCCGATCTTCGAATGGAGGGGCTCGACATAAGCTCCGTCTTCTTCGCCATTCCTGAACATGGGCGGAAAGGCGGGTTGAAGAGGATTGCTTAAAGGAAGTCAAGAGCTCCGTGCCAGTGTCGTATCGGAGAGGGAGCTGGAAATAGGACAAAAAGGCTTGGGAAAGGGTCGCAAAGGTGGTATGGGAAGAGGTGGCTTGCTCAACATACCATTTAGAAGCTTCGCCGGTAAGCGTGCGTTGGAACAAACGAAGACGGATGGAGTCATCGGTAATGGAATTGGAGGAACACCACATGTGGAAAGATCAGACGTGATTGGTTGGATCTTCGCCATTAAGGCCCTCAAACTTAGGGATATCCGAGGGGAGCTTGGTTGGCATAGCAGGCCAATTAGCATTGTGGTGAATGGGGTCATTGATCAACTGATGGAAATCGGGGAGGCTGAGGCCTGCAATGTACGGCAGCACAGGGGTGGCGGGGGTAGTTCCTGTGGCGGTTCCGCTAGTAGTAGGGCCGACATTAGGGCCGGGAGAACCGCTAGCGTTAGGCCCTGGACTAGACATAGTGAAGGTGACAGGGGGAGAACCAGGAGGAGAAGGAGGACCCGATGAATCAGGAGAGGAGTCGGAGTGCGGACTCGAAGGTGGACTGGCTCGACGACGGCGGTGCGGAGCAGGTCGATCAACCGGAAACTGAGGGTGAAGGCCAAGAAGTCTCCGAGAAAGGCGCCTTGGGGGCGCAATGATGACAGGAAGAAGGAAACCGACAGGGGCAGAAAGGGACAGAATCAAATAATGTCAAGGGCAGATAAGGTGCAGTGACAATTGATTTTAGAGTCTTTGCCGGGCGGTGTTAACCAGGTGCTTCTTCACTTAGGGTTAGTGTGTGGCATGCGTTAATTTTAATTTTTAAACCCTTTCCGTTTTGAGAGCAAGAAAAAAGTGTGCTGTGTAGCTGAAAACAAACCTACAGAGAACAGAAAATAATGTTGAAATAACAGAAAAATAACAGCTACTTGTGCATCTATCTAACCCAAGAAGATGGGTCTCTCAAAACTATGCTGAAAAGAAAGGGAAAAACTATGTAAAACACACAGAAAAGGGGCCAATAGATCTAAGGTCAAAGGGGACAGGGATCTAGAGGACAAAGCTGCTGAAAAGAGGTGCAGATCACAGCCAAGAGACAGAGGCAAGGTGGCTGGAAAAAGGAAGGAAATCAGCAAAAAACCGGAGGGGGCAAGGCGGAGGCCTTCAAAGGAGGTCCAAACAAAACGACAGGAGGTGATTTGAAAGGAAGAAAGGCTGATTTCAAAGGATCTGAAAGGGAGGTAACAGATCTGGAAAAAAGGAGGCTGAAGCTCTGAAAAACAGACGGCTGAAACAGCTTAAAACTCTTCCACAAAAAGTGAAGGGTACTAAAGCCATAAGGGGCTAGGTTCCCACTTAGATGAGTAAAAATAGATCAGAACTTGGTCAAAACAGGCTGAGACAGAGGCTGGAGGACCCCGGCAGAAGCTGCAGCAAAACCTAGAAAAATTGCTGAAAAATTGCTGAAAAAAAAGGCAGGTCGCAGTTTCTGACCTGATTTCAGTGCAGGTCGCAGGAAACAGGCTGGAAAGTGCGACCTGGAGGTCGAGGTCATAGGTTTAGGGCCAAAAAGTGCGACCCCCTGTTCCGGTTGTCTCGGCGGCAGATTTTCAGAAAAGTTGTCGTCTCAGTTGCGGCTGGTGTCGCTTACCTGCGCAATAGGGCCAGAAACACACGGAAGTTAGAAATTTTAATGTTTTAGGGTTTTATGTGAGAAAAACACCATAAAAATAGGGAAAATAAACAGCTGAAAAGAAACCCTAGGGTCTGAAGTAGCTGGATATGCAGGAATATGAAAAACGACAGAGGTCATAATTTAAAACTCGTGTGGAGTCGCCATTTGTTAGTATGAACCCTTTGTCGAAGTGTACGAAAAAGGACCACTTTAGCTACGCATAACTAATAGCCCTAACAACAAAAGTGGCTGCCAATATCTTCGGATCTGCGATTAGTTAGACAAGAAAATAGCTGCAAAATACCAGATCTATGTATGGAAAGACATTAAGCAGTAAAATAAAGGGTTTGCTCCATGCATCCAACAGACAAGACAAGAACACGATTTTTTGAAAGAATTTTATATTACAGGGCACCTGGGAGGAAAAAAAGAAGGTGTATCCAGCTCTCCTCAATGGGATGGGTTCTTTGTAGTCCTCAGCACTTCAGATCTAAGCTTTCTCTCTCTTGTAGGTGTAGAAAACCCAATGCAAAAATGAAGCTCAATGGGAGCAAATGATGAAAAATGAGACCAAGTGTATAGATCCAGAGTGATCTAGTGGGCAACAAAAGGTGAGGAATGGTAGGAAAAACCCTCCTATTTATAACAAAATATTGGGTCATTCTAGATCTTGGTGCATGGGTTAACCAGATCTAGATCCACTTTTTATGGAATATTTTATTATATTTGTTGGAGGGAAAAGGTATTTGACTTGGGTCAAATCCCTTAATTTGTCAAAAATAAATGATTTATTTATCTTTTTAAGAAAGCGGTTAGAGGATAATCAAATAAATAATGATTTATTTAATTATTTAAGGAAGTGGTTGAAAGATAATTAAATAAATAATGATTTATTTAATTATTTATGGGTGATTTGGTCATATTTAACAAGGAATATCATCTAAAAAAGGTTTAAATGATTATTCCTAGAAAATAATAAGATAAATAAAGGTTTATCTAATTAATTTCTTTGATTTTGGGTTAAACATGACTGGGAATAATAATTAAATTATGGTTTAGTTAATTATTCCATGAGGAAAATCAAACAAATATAGGTTTGTTTAATATTTCCTTTTGGGGTTTCCTGTTTTAACATAGTGAAGGCAGTTTTACTTAGGGTAAAACTGGTCTTACATGGTGTACTTAGGTCCATCTAATGATAATAGGTTAGATGACCAAAAATGAATAGCCAACAATTGGATGTATGGAGAAAACCATTAATTTTACTGCTTAATTTCTTTCTATGCATAGATTTGGTTTTTTGCAGCACTTGTCTTGATCAATTAACTGCAGATTTGAAGATATTGGCAGCCACATTTGATGTTAGGGCTATAAGTTATGCATAGCTAAAGTGGTATTTTTTCGTATGCTTCAACAAAAGATTCACACTAACGGCATCATACGCACATATGCAGGTTGACACAATTTGTTTCTACAAATCAGGGTTTGTCTACTGTTATTGAGACAAAGTCCTCACAGCTACCCGTGGTCATGATCCATCCAATCTGTGAGACCATACGTCCCGAACCCGAAGTTTTTTAACTGGAATTTGATCCAGATCCCATTGTGCTTTAGGGGGAAACTGTTATTGATAAAACTAGACATCATCCCTAGGACCAATTAAATAGGGTCTATCATCCCCTTATATTTCAGTTGCTATATTCCCTAAGTGGAGAAAATCTTGATCCTGAAGTTAAACAATTAGAAGTTGTTCCCGAATTGGTCATCCCACAATCTATTGTAGCCATTGAGTCTACCATATCACTTAGTCAACCACCTGAAATATACTTTGTGCCTAATGGAAAAATTCTTCCACCTGGTTTGATTTTGATTGAAGAAATATCACAAGATGAGACACCTTTAACTCCAACTCATTTTCGGTAGGAGCTTTACCTATACCAGTCTTTTCCTCAATCACCTTCCTCTACCTTTTTTGATCATGTTTCACTTTTAGTTCCCGTAGATTCTATAGGGTATACACTGGGTCATTTAACCATGGCTGAGATAACATCCCATAATGAACCATCTATTTCAGCTTGGACAACATCTGTTGTTGCTTCATTTTCGATGTTTTGTCCATTGACTTCACTCGTGTCATCATCTAGAATCCTATCTGGTTCCTCTCCTTGGTGGCTGGTGATTTCATAGAAATTACCCTCTGAAATTCCAAAATTCAATGAAAACCCTGGAGAATACCCATCAATGCATGTTTTAACTTATCATTTGTGGTATTCATCAAACTCCTTATATGATGACTCTATTAGACTACTTCTTTTCCGACACACACTCACTATTCCATTTGCATAATGAGGATGGTTCTCTTTTCTTGTGTCAACCTCGTTAAAAAATGAAACAGGTGTTTAGGGTAGTTCTTTTCCTGTGTCAACCTCGATAAATGAAATAGGTTTCCATGAGGATAGTTCTTTTTCTGTGTCAACCTCATTAAAAAATGAAACAGAGTCATGAGGATAGTTCTTTTCTCTTTTTTGAACCTCGTTAAAAAATGAAACAAGTACCTATGAGGAAAGTTCTTTTTACTGTGTCAAACTCATTAAAAAAATGAAATAGATGATGAGGATAGTTATTTTTTCTTGTTTCAAACTCGTTAAAAAATGAAACAAGTGCCTTTGAGGAAAGTTCTTTTATTGTTTCAACCTCATTAAAAAATGAAACAAGTCACGAGCATACTCCTTTTCCTGTGTCAAGCTCGTTAAAAAATGAAACAAATCCTCTCCTAATTACGACGATTATCCCATCTGATCTTGTAAATGAACCTTCATTCCATCCAACTATTAGTAACCAATAGTTTACTCAAGTGAATGAAATGAAGCTTGGGGGGCATCTTCTCTTACAGGGGTCATTCGACAAGTGCTCTTGCAGGGGGCATTCAAAACATTCTTACCAATTGCACACAATCAACTGCTGAAGTTCAGGGGAAAATCATGTTCAAAGCTCCAAAATGCAAATTGAAATACAACTGATGAAAATATTAGTTGTGCATATTTATTCAAAGAATGACTTGACCACAAAGCATGCTTTTTCTCCTTATTTTTCAAGATTTGATAAAAACGAAAAAGGATTTGAAGTGCACTTTTATCTCTTTTTCGAGCTTCTATAAAAGCGAAAAAGGAACCCTTGGAGTCTTCTTGCAACTCTTTTTAGACTCCGATAATGTGAAAATATTTCTGAGCACTTGTCATTTCAAGCTCTTTAAAGTAAATGAATTGATATATACTCAGTATAAGTTTAACCCTTTTCCAGACTGAGATGGATTATTTATGAAAAAGGAATACCTTGGTTAAACATGACCAAAGAGGTTCTTTCAGATATCAGTTTAGACTTTTTTGGATCTGAGAGACAAATTTATGAAGAAGTACATTTGGAGTCCTCTTTCGTCCTCTTTTTTAGACTCTCTAAGTATGAAAAAGGACCGGGCTATCACTGTCGTTAACGTCGTTAAAACATAAAATAGCGACGGGCTTGTTAATCATGGCAAGAATCGAGTTTCATTCATCGCTAGACTCGTTAAATTATTAAATATCGATACATTATTCTTTGTTCACCCAAAGGGTTGAATTATAGATCAAGCAAATGTTATCCTCCTCAAGCTTGTTAAAAAATAAAAAGGTACTGGTCGAAAAATGACCGGGGAAAATTTGGGAAAAGCAAGCAAAGTTTACTTTTGGTAGCAAGTCGCTCTTGAACATGACACTTCTTTAACTCCATGTCTGTGACTGTTTGGGTTGGGTAATCATATTGTCGGTTCATTCACACCTATGGTTCATCATACCTTCACTTTGGTTTTTGGGTCAATGCTGCCAACTCATCACAGTGTCACCGATATGTTCAAGAGAAGTCATCCAGTGATTAGGAACTCATCCATGTGCAATACTCATAAACCTTCATTTTCATGACCGTCATCCCTGAAAATTGCTATATCAAGTCATACCCTTGTCTCCGAAATCAGTAACTCTAGTTTTGCAATAAGGTGATTTCCTGTCGACTACAAATCAATATCTAGGAAGTTCACTTAGAAACATCGGATTCTAGTACCATAAGGCTTGTTACAGCATCGACAAGATCCTCACTTCCAGAGCTTTCACCAAAATATTTTGTTTGGCGTTCGATATCAAATCATATATTCACGCCTTACGAAATGTACTGCAGTACCTTAAGCGCCATTGAAATTAATGGTGGTTCTCTCGCATTTGTTAATAGCTCACATCATTGGCTGGTAATCAAACGATGTCTTTCCATGTTCGACGAAAAATCATTTATTCGCATGGCTAGACTTGTACCCGAATGATCAAGTGAATGACATAAGAAGACCTCGGATCTAGTTTCAACCATCCGTGTTGCGATTTCAGGATTGTTGTACACATCATCTATACAGTGACCTTACATACATATTGTCATCCAAACATGGGCCTATGTCTATACGCGACGCCTGCATTTGGGCAACATTCCAATGTAGACGACTTTCTGAATTATGTACATGTTATTATATTATTTTATGTGCTGACTATAGGAATGCCTACCCTTAGCAATTATGATCAATAGAGGACATATCATTATGTAATGTATTGTAAGATTGATGTAGGTGACCGTTCCGCTTTGTTTCCTGGCTCATCATAGTGTAAAGCATCTCAATCAAATGTTCTTATTATTTGGATCTCATGCTTTAGGGGGAAATTGTTATAGGTCAATTTGGGCATCATTCCCAATGACTTGGTTAACTGGGCATCATCTCCAGGACTGATGATCAAGGGTCTATCATTCCCTATCATCTCAGTTGCTATATGCCCTAAGACAGAAAAAAAACATGTATTAAACAAGATTTCCATCAAGAAAGGATTTTCCATGGTTTGAAGCTTATTATTAAACGTGTGGGAGCTCACCAACGCAGGCTCTAAGGGGCCTAAGTGCATTTCACATGCAGATATCCCCATTCAAGGTTGCCCTGCAAAGCACTTCTCGACATTCAAAGGTGTGTTGGTCACATTGGGAGCGAAATTCTCATTGTTCCGAAATCTCCACTTGGCCAGTGTCTTCTAGAAGGGTTCACATGTGTTAAGCTTTGGATCCAAGTGTCCATTTGACATCTACATGAATGGAAACATGTCTTGCCTACTTTTGGAATGTTATGGATTAAAAAAATTCCTACAATTCATCTATAAATTGAACACAGTTCTAAGTGTTTGGGAGGAAGAATTTGAGTAGGGAAATGCTGGAGAATTTTAAATAGAGAGTTTGATTTGTGGAGCTGTTGCTGGAGAGACTTATGCTGTGATGAGACTTGGAAAATTTGCTGGAAGGTCACTACAAATCAGTCACTAGGTTTTAACCTCTCCTTCTATCATCAATAAAGAGTACTTCTTGTTTTTCCCTACATGCATCCATGTTTACTTTGATTTTCCATATTGCAAAATCTTTGTTGATGAATGTAGTTTATGATTAAATTATTTAGATAACTAGCTTGAATAGATATCTATATTATTGCATCTTCTGATGTTTTAGTGTTCTTTCTTGCAGGAAGCATTCAGCTATTTGAAACCGCTTGAATTTGAAGCTGTGGTGGAAGCGACAGAAAGGAGCCATTTGGAAGCGACTGAAACAAGTAAGCATCCAATCCTCTCTGTGTATCTATTCTGAGTTAGGAGAAACATTAGTATAGTCTTTCACCTATTGTTCTATACTAGACACCAGTCTAGGGAAGCATAGTCTATCCGTAGATTACAATTCTGGCCCAACATCCATTGTAAAACTAATCCTGTATAACCCAACCCCGCAAAGTGTGTATGATAGGAATTTTCCTAAAAGAAAGCAATAAGAGAGCACATGTTTATCATCAGAGGACTGATAGAATCAGACACCATGAAAGCTTAAGAAGATTTTCTATCTAGCAAAAATAAGGGAGGGTTCCAAATACATTGGTGATTAACGTAGCTTTATGACATAAACAAAAAAATGCAACTCTGAAGTATAAATTCATATGGATATCTTTGTGCATTTCTAAACTGAATGTCATGTATGGAATCTGTGGACGTTACTAATGTGCATGAACGCAGGTATATGAATTGATCACAATGCTAATTTCAAACAAGACAACTATCATTATCATGGTCCAAGAACATAAGCTTCCAACCTGAAGTAGGGTCTTCTAGTTGTCCTTCCATGCTAAACATATGAGCAAGTCCTTGACAAAGTTCATCATAATTTTTATAGCGTGTAACATATATAGATCTTGCAGAATATATCAACTTGTAAAACTTATTATATGTTTTCATAGGTGGAGGTAATTGTTGAAGTGGGAATTTTGTAAGAAATTATTGTCTTCCACATTGCTTGCAACATCAGAATTGTCAGGAAGGTCTTGCATAGGCAAAGAATGGGTACTGAGCATGCCAACAAAAGAAATTTTTGCTTTAACATATTTTCTTGTACTTAATGTAGACATCATGCTTCCAACAGAGAGTTGGCATGGAACATCCTTAAATCCATTAAATATCCTAGCTACCAAGGGGTTTGAATTGGAAGGATCAACCAAAGAACTCTCTATGTTAGCACCAATGGAAATACTATTTTGAGGATCGGCCTGGATCTCATTATCCTGAGAAGTAATTCCAAACCAAAAGGATGTAGATGTGTTTGGTAATGTGGGGAAAACTTTTTGGACAATAAAATTAGCATGGATCATAGAGATTACAAACCCAAAAGATCATGTTTCTATTTCACCCACGTGAAAATTCGGTATAGCTCACAACTCATTCTGACCTTTTTATTTGTTAGAATTAAACCAAGAAGTAACCAAAGGTTCAGAAATAAACTGACATGTTATCCCTAATTCTAAATTCCACCTCTAATTTTCCACTCCTGTAATATCCATGGATAAGATCTTTGTAAATAGAAACAACTCGAGTCAACCCTCTATCAAACATATTGTCCAAGAGTCGTTCAGCTGCCTTTAATACTCATTTTACATAGAACCCATTGGTGAGTATCTTGAAAGTATCAATATTATAATACATACACTTTCTAGACATATTCTCTGGCACTTTTAAAGCTTCCTGCATTCTATCTTCCTTGCAATAACCATCAATTAACAAGTAACAAATACATTGATGATTAAAGTAGATTTATGAGATAAAAAAAAAATAATGCAACTCTGAAGTATACATGCATATGGAGATGTTTGTGAATTTATGAATTGAATGTCATGTATGGACTAAATGGACATTACTAATGGGAATGAAGGCAGGTAGAATAATTACTCCTAGGGATCATCTCCAACAAGAAGAATATCATTCTCATGGTCCATGAACACAAGCTTCCAACCTGATGTAGGGTCTTCTAGTTGGCCTTCTATGCTAAAAATACAAGCAAGTCCTTGACGAAGTTCATAATAATTTTTATAACATGTAAAATATATAGACCTTCCAACATATCCCTACCTGTAAAACTTAGTATATGTTCTCACAGGGGAAGGTAATTGTTGAATTGGGCCTGTCTATAAGAAATTATTGTCTTCCACAGTGCTTGCAACATCTGAATTGTCAGGAAGGTCTTACAGAGGCAAAGAATGGGGACGAAGCATGCTAGTAGAAGAAATTTGTGGTTGCAAATATTTTCCTGTACTTAATGTAGACATCACACTTTCAACAGAGATTTTTCATGGAACATCATTAAATCAATTAAAGACCCTATCTACTAAGGGGCTTGAATTGGAAGGATCAACCAAATCACTATTTATGTTAGCACCAATGGAAACTATTCTGAGGATCACCCTTGATCTCATTATCTTGAGAAGTAATTCCAAACCAAAAGGATGTATATGTGTTTGGTAATGTGGGGAAAAATGTATATACACATTAGCATATATCATAGAGATTACAGACCCAAAAGATTATTTTTCTATTTCACCCGCATGAAAATTTGATATAGCTCACAACTCATTCTCACTTGTTTCTTTGTTAGAATTAAAACAAGAAGTAACCAATGGTTCAGAAATAAACTGACATGTTATCCCTAATTCTAAATCCCACCTCAAATTTTCCGCTCCTACAATATCCATGGATAATATCATTGTAAATAGAAACAAGTAGAGTCAATCCCCTGTCCAAGAGTCGTTCAGCTGCCTCCAATTCTCCTTTTACATAGAACCCACTGATCAGTATCTTGAAAGTATCAATGTTTTAAGACATACCCTTTATGGCCATATTCTCCTGCACTTTTAAAGCATTTTTCATTCTATATTCCTTGCAATAACCATCAATTAACAAGTTTATAATACATTGATGATTAACGTAGCTTTATGACATATAAAAAGAAATGCAACTATAAATTATACATTCATGTGGAGATGTTTGTGCATTTCTGAACTGAATGTCATGTATGGACTAACTACAAAATACTAATGGGAATGAAGGCAGGTATAAGAATTACTCCAAAGGATTATCTCCAACAAGAATAATATCATTCTCATGGTCCATAAACACAAGCTGCCAACCTAAAGTAGGGTCTTCTAGTTGGCCTTCCATGCTAAAAATACGAGCAATCCCTTAATGATATTCATCATCATTTTTATAACGTGTAACATCTATAGACCATCCAATAGATCCCATATTGTAAACCTTATTATATGTTATCATAGCTGGAGGTAATTTTTGAAGTGGGATTTTCTATAAGAAATTATTGTCTTCCATAGTGCTCGCAACATCTGAATTGTCAGGAAGGTGTTGTGCAACCAAAGAATGGGGACTAAGCATGCCAAAAAAAGTAATTTGTGGTTGAAAATATTTTCCTATACTAAATGTAGACATCATTATTTCAGTAGAGAGTTTGCATGGAACGTCCTTAAATACATTAAATACCCTAGCTACTAAGGGTCTTGAATTGGAACCATCAACCAAAGAACTCTCTATGTTATCACCAATGGAAATACTATTCTGAGGATCAGTCTAGATCTCATTATCCTGAGAAGTAATTTCAAACGAAAAGTATGTAGGTGCATTTGGTAATGTGGGGAAACCTTGCTGAACAACATAATTAGCTTGTATCATAGAGATTGTAGACCAAAAAGATGATGTGTCAATTTCACTTGAGTGAAAATTCAGTATAGCTCACAACTCATTCTGACTTGGTTCTTTGTTATAATTAAACCAAGAAGTAACTAAAGGTTCAGAAATAAACTGAGATTTTATTCGTAATTATAAATCTCGCCTCTAATTTTCCACTCTTGAAATAGCCATGGATAATATCATTGTAAATAGAAATAACTGGACTCAACCCCCTATCCACCATATTTTCCAAGATTTTTTCAGTTGCCTTCAACTCTCCTTTTACACAGAACCCACTGATGAGTATCTTGAAAGTATCAATGTTATAACCCAGACTTTTTTTGACCATATTCTCTTGCACTTTTATAGCTTAATGCATTATATCTTCCTTTCCATAACCATACATTAATAGGATCCAAATACATTGGTGATTAACGTAGCTTTATGACATAAAAAAAAGGATGAAACTATGAAGTATACATTCATATGGAGATATTTATGCATTTCTGAACTGAATTTCACTTATGGAATATCTGGATGTTAATAATGGGCATGAAGGCCGGTAGAAGACTTACTCCTAGGGATCATCTCCAGCAAGAATAACATAATTCTCATGGTCCACGAACACAAGCTCCTAACCTCAAGTGGTTCTTCTAGTTTTCCTTCCATGCTAAACATGCCAGCAAGTACTTTTCAAAGTTCATCATAATTTATATAGCGTGTAACATCTTTAGACCTTCCAACAAATCCCAACTTGTAAACCTTATTAGATGTTCTCATAGGTGGAGGTAATTGTTGAAGCAGGATTTTCTATAAGAAATTATTGTCTTCCACAGTGCTTGCAACATATGAATTGTAAGGAAGGTCTTCCACAACCAAAGAATGGGGACTGAGCATGCCAGCAGAAGAAATTTTTGGTTGAACATCTTTTCCTGTACTTAATTTAGACATCATTCTTTCCACAGAGAATGGACACGTAACGTCCTTAAATCCATTAAATACCCTAGCTACCAAGGGGCTTGAATTAGAAGGATCAACCAATGAACTCTCTATGTTAGCACCAATGGAAATACTATTCCAAGGATCAACCTGGATCTCATTATCCTCAGAAGTAATTCCAAACTAAAACGATGTGTATGTGTTTGGTAATGTGGGGAAACTTTGCTGGATGGCACCATTAGCATGTACCATAGATATTGTAGACCAAAAATATGACGTTTCTATTTCACCCGAGTCAAAATTCAGTATATCTCGTAACTCACTCTGACTGGGTTCTTTGCTAGAATTAAACCAAGAAGTAACCAAAGGCTCATAAATAAACCTACATGTTATCCCTAATTCTAAATTCCGTCTCTAATTTTCCACTCCTTTAATAGCCATGGATAAGTTCATTGTAAATAGAAACAACTGGAGTCAACCCCCTGTCCAACATATTGTCCAAGGGCCATTCAGCGGCCTCCAACTCTCCTTTTACATAGAACCCACTGATGAGTATCTTGAAAGTATCAATGCTATAATGTAGAGCCTTTCTAACCATATTCTCCTACACAGTTAAATATTATTGCATTCTATAGTCCTTGCTATAACCATCAATTAACAGGTTATAGTCTAAAACAATGGGCCACAACCTATTATCGATCATGAACTAAATACGTTTATTAGCTAGATATGTTTCCATTTGCATGAAAAGTAAAGTAATGAACTATATTCATATGTATGATTATGGAAAAATGGCTTTTGACAACATTTATTCCATTAGAACCAATGTCTCCTGAATATTTCTTTCCTGCAAGTGCCCATGAATTAGTGTGGTAAAATACTTTTTTTGGGAGTACAAGTCCTTTATTTATTATTTGAATAGAAATATTATGATCTTCCTGAATCTCTCCATCCTCCCAAAGACCACCAATATCATTTTGGTAGACATATATGGTAGGAGGAGGAAATTTTTTTTGAATAATTTCCTCCATCAACTCAAATGCCATATTTGAATTCCCATTCTCAAAATGGTCGTATATAAACTTGAAATAACTACTCTTTTTGGGAGTCGAACCCATTTCCTGCATTTCATTAAATGATTCATTTTCTTCTTCTAGCTATCCTACTTTATACAACCTTTCAATCAGTGTAGTATAATTTGGATTGTTCAATACTATACCTTTTCTAATAATTTCATCATAGATAATGTTTATATGTTCAACATTTCCCTTGAGGTAGTTGATCTCCAAAACAGGAGAGAAAATCATTGATGTAGGAACCAATCCCTATTCTAACATTTGAAAGATAATATTATTCACTTCCTATACCATTCCAAGCATACAAAGTATTCTAATAAATGAACTGTAGCTATCTATGTCAAGGAGAAGACCATGTTCTAGCATTTGATTATGTAGCTATGTAACATGTCCAATGTTTCCCTTTTGCAAATGAGTTTCACTTAAAATTGTATAAATGTGGCCTTCAAAAATCAAAATTTCTTCCCTGAAATCGCAGTAGAGAAGACGAATTGACCCTCAGTCAACGATGACCTATTCTCATGTAATTCAGCCTCCTGTTTCACACAAGTGAGGTAGAGAGAGAGATGAATATACTTGTACGAGCTAATAAGGATAAGAGAAAGAATATGTGTGATGATATGAGTGATGTCCAAATGAGGTGAAGGTCACTCCTATTTATAAAATTCATTGAGGGTGTGGAAACACAAATTTTGAGCCTCATGAGCCTACATTTGAGTGAGGTTGCCCTTGAGAATTTACAGATGTGTGAATAATAAATTCAGAATCACACTTATGGTTTTCCAAGCAAGATGATCTTTAGATAAATATTTCACCTCTCAAAAATAAGAATCCAACAAAAATATCATCAATAACATTGTTTTGTGGAATCTATAATGTTTGGAAACATTATGAAACAAGAGTAGAGTAGATTCTAGCATGTACATTTGCATCCTACATAACAAGAACGCAAAACCTCAACCTTGAAATTTGTATTTAAATTATACCAATTAAGTGTGAATGTCATCCTACTTTGTGTAGATTGTAGAATGACCATTGTAACTATCTTATGTAGTGTTATAGGAACTGGCTATTTTGGCAATTTTTAGTGCCATCTGTTAGTGTGACTTCTAATTGTAAGCATACGAAAAAATATCACTTTATTTGTGCATAAAAAAAAATCCTAACATCAAATATGGCTTTCAATTTCCTTATATATAGAGTTAGTGATGAAAATAAATGCTACAAAAATCAAGATCTATGCTATTAAAGACATTAAACAACAAATAATAAGCAAGAGTTTCTCCATGCATCCAATGAACAAGACAAGGTTTTTTAAAGATTTTTTTGTATTATGACACCTGGGAAGGGAACATAGAAATATGTTACTACTCCCCCTCAATGGGATGGGTTCTTGTGTCTCCTCAGTACTTTAGATCTAAGATCTCTCTCTCTTGATGGTGTAGAAAACCCAGACAAAAATGGAACTCAAAGGGAGCTCACAAGCAAAAAGTAGGAAAATATGACCATGATGGAAGGATCAAAGTCAAACCAAAAGTATAGATAAAGAGTGATCTCTAGGCAACAAAATGCAGTGAATTAATGGAAAAGCCCTTCTATTTATAGAGAAATATTGAGTTACTCTAGATATTGGTGCATAACTAAAATATTATTAACCAAATCTAGATCCAACTTTTATGGAATATTTTATTCTTTTTGTTGGAGGGAAAAGGAATTTGAATTTCGTGAAATACTTTATTTAGAAATAATAAATAAATAAATGATTTATTTATTACTTTAAGAATGTGGTTAAGTAATAATTAAATAAATAACTATTTATAAATGATTTAGTCAAATTTAACAAGGAATATTATTTAAATAATGTTTTAAATAATTATTCCTAGAAAATAATAAGATAAATAATGATTTATCTAATTAATTTTCCTGTTTTGGGTTAAATATGATCGTGAATATTAATTAAAAAATGGTTTAATTAATTATCCCTTAAGGAAAATCAAACAAGGATTTATTCAATTATTCCTCATGGGGTTTCTTGTTTATACTAGAAACAACTGAATAAATTATGGGTTATTTAATTATTTTTCATAGTGAAAGCAATTTTACTATGGTAAAATTGGTCTGACATGGTGTACTTTAGTCCATATAATAGTAGCAGGTTTGATGACCAAAAATTGGTTTGACGGATTGCCCCCCAATGTGTGAGCGTTAGGAGCTAATCATATGACCGAAGTATGTTGTAAGAACTCAATCACTAGACACCGAAAGGGATTTATAGAGAGAGAAATATAAGGTGGGCTGAAGTGAGAGAGGACAAGACCCTAAGGAGGCAAGACTTAGAGGTGTGACAAGTCTATTTTATGAGTGAGTACATATTCTACATGAGGCGCGGGAGGCATACCTATGCCCGTCAAGAAAACAAAACACAAATAATAGTGGAGCATCCAGTAAACATGGGATTGAACTATATAGTACATGTTGGCATAAACATGGTCCAGATAAATAACATGATAATGGATCCCACATACATACTGTGCCCGGTTCAACAGACATGACTTATGCAATAATATCTGAGTACATGAGATATAAATACAACCAAAGAGGCCCTATAAAATAGGAAAGGGCTCTGAGAATATGAATGATAGATGCAAGCTAAAAAATCTGTTGCAAGAATTTTAGGATGAAACCATCAAATATATGGAGTTGCATACAAGGCTGTTGTAGAGAGGTCATCCGAGCATGTGGGGGGCTACCTGAAGCACCAGCCCCTCATGATGTCTGAAAAATCTCACACACACCCAAGAATCACTGGTACAATATGTTGCATCACTAAACCATCGAGTATACAGATGGCAATCATGCCATAAGGACCTGGAACTGAGAAAAAATCAAGTCAAAGGGCAATAAACGGTCCTTCGAACTGATCTGAGGCACTGAAAAAAAGTGGAAGTTGGAACCAAGGTACACCGCCCTCTAGACCTGTCTTCTGGAATGAATAAGCTGATGTCGATAGAAGGTGGTCGGCCATAGGTGAGGAAATAAGGAATCCTCAACTAAAGCACGAGGGATATTAGTAGAGCGATTGACAGACTGACACCGGGGATGATGGTGGAATGGGGGGGAGGGGGCAAGGGTACCAAGTAGCGGCCTGATGACTTCCCTTGTTAGAGTATAAAGGGCATCGATGACATGGCATCTACTGAATCAACTCTGGAGGGGATAGGGGACACTATTAATGGAGGCCAAAATGTGTGACACAGGAGAGGGACCAACAAATGAAGGATGGATGACCATGGTGGGAGACAAAGGGACTCAATATAGACTCCATGGAGGTGATTATGACTCAACTCGGATGCTCTAAACAAGGATGACTCGATGATGTTTCCATGCATAATAGGCCCGGTGGGGTCCATAAAACATGAGTAAAAGATGGCTACTCATGACAAAAGTCAACGCGAGTGTGGAAAAGTATGAAGGAAAGGTGGTGCCCCATGTGCAAGTGTTGCAAGTGAATAAATTCGATTTTGAGAAGCGGTGAAGTGACCCTTCTTGCAAAAAATGTGTCTAGGTGAAGTATAAAATCACCAAAAATGAAAGGATACCCATTTGAGAGCTCGGTGAGAGCTTTTCAATGGTGGTGATGGTTTTTAAAACCAAGATACAGTTTGGTCGTAGCTAGAAAAAGAGAAATTTGGGTTTTCTCTTTTAATAAGGCATTTTCCCTCATATTTGATTCATTTGCAAGTGTAGCTATGGTGAATGTAGAGAGGAGAAAAGGCTCTAAATCTTGCGGCGATCATAGCAGAAAAATCGACCATTAGAATCAAGATCCGTCAGTTGTAGGTAAGAGGCCTAAGCATACTCTTTCAATTTGGTGGATTAAAATTTTAGTTTAGGCACCCAGAGATGAGGAACAGATCCCTAATCCTCTTCACAACTGGGTCACACTTTTTGGGGCATTTTCTGCAACCTGGGTAGAAATTTTTGGGCAGAAAATTACGACCTATCCTAGGAATGGCCTGAAAAGTGGGACATTTCAAAGAGAGGGGCTTTAGGGTTTTTTATTTTAGCTGAGAGATGGGATTTTATGGTAATGATGTAGTCTTTCCTTTTTTTACACTGAAAAACATGATGGTTTTGTGTAGATATAGCAGAGTTTAGGATCAACTGGAGAGAGAGAGACCTAGACACATTACGGTCTAAGATCTGAGAGGATCATGTAGTCTGCACTGCATTAGCCAGGTTTAGGGTCCTAAAGTTTTTGGAGAAACCTTTGATGAGAGCAGCAGAGCCCGTTTTGGCCTGGATCGTTAGCTACTGGGATCTAGATCATGAGATATTTATAGTGTAGGGGCATCGGCTCGAGATGACTGTCCATGATATATATTTCCTGAGAAGTCTCCCACCATTGGAGATGGTGGGAAACACACAGCCAATGTTAACATGAGGGTGGAACATTATGGAGTTTTTAGAGTGCCACTGCGGACTGGGTCTCCATGTGAAAGGGATGTGGATACCAATCAGGATCTAGAGAGGCTAGAGACTCGTGTTGTAGCCGCAGCAGTGCGCCATATCCTGGGAAACCAGGTGCTCCACCACATCCGTGGAGGTCAGATGATGCTTGTTGAGAGTGTATTGAGTGGAACCTACTATGGGTGGGCCTAGATGATGGTGTTGTGGTTGAAATGATAGTTTTCATTATGTAAGCGGAAGGTGAACCATGACTGTACATATGGTGTAATGTTTTACTCACTCTTATTTAAGAATATCCTGACACTTCGGCCTCGTATACAGATCCTAGATGGGGGCCCATGAGAGCCCAAGATGCATTGTTGGGGGGTACCTACTGTGTAGAGGGGGAGGTGGGGTAGTCGGATGGGTGTTCTGACCCAAGTTTTTTGCACATTGGGATCAGATGCCATTGTAAATAGACAACTATCCCTATAGTGGGATGAGTTATCATGGGGACTCAGACTTGCCACTACCACCAGGTTGGGTAAGGGGGCCATATGGTAAGTGACAAGTTGCTTATATTCTATGGTGCATCTTAAAGTTTCTGAATATTGTATATGGTACTGATCCATTCACTTTTGGTATGCAGATATAGCACCGGTAAAACCAACCAAGTATATGGGGTGGCCCGCAGTATCAGGAGCTGCAGGACTTAGTGGATCGAGGGGACAACAAAATGAGGATGCATTGGCCCTCCTGGAGGACATCTGTTGTATATGTGAGAGGCTGCTAACTGGTGTTTCATAGTGTGGTTGGAAAGACCTTGATGAATATTACATAGAGCCATGTATTGGTCTACCTCACAGTGGCGAGGAGTCATAAGGCGCATGGCAATGGCCGGATAGGGGATGCACGATCTACGAGTTGCCGAAGCTGAGCCATTGGCCCGGGATCCTCCAGATAATGGTTAGATGTAGGGGCATGAGGTTCCCCTAATTTTTATTTCATAACATGGTATGGGCATGTCATATGTATCAGAGTTAATGGACTCAAAAACATTGTATATTTTAATGACACAAATTTTGGATATGCACCGTTATATGGTTTATTGTTATTGTCTTTTGTTAAATGTGTGTGATAAATTCCAGTATATAATATTGTTTGAAATGATATCTACATAGAAATTTTGTGCTCTAGGTACATGACTAAATGTAATGATTTCAATTTCATGTATCAAAATCTTGAGGTGGCTGAGGCACAGAAGGCAAAGGGATGGGCCATGGCAAGCAGTTGAACCGAGATCAAAGTTGTATAAGGTTTGGGTTGACCAGGTGGAATATTGGATGGGGGATCAATGTACTAGAATGGGATCCCTAGTGTCATGTTAGGAGGAGACAAGGTAGCCATAGCATGTATCAAAAATACTCTAGGAGGGGGAGAAAGAAATGATATTTGACCAGAGGGGTAATGGAAAGGTGGAACAACTCCGAGATGGTTAAGGCTAGGGAAAACTATTCCAATAGGATAGATAGGATCATGGACACCAACTATAGATGGAGGGCCTTAAGGAGGAGGTACTAAAGGCTAAGTCGAAGTACTAGGAGAATGTTGTAAAGGGCAAGGTTGTTGGCTAGTCGAACTGGACCGTTTGAGTTCGAATCGAGACCATTGCATCATGCAAACATTCGACAATCTAGGGTTAGAGACAGGAAGGGGGAGACCAGGGAATGAACCAAGCAAAGAGGAATATTTATAGACTCTGAGTGAGACATTGGTTAGAGGTTCAAATGCTTGTTTATTGGCCACTGAAGAAACAATGGACTCTAGAGAGGTCTGAGACATTGGTTCGTATTATGTCAGTTCATTGATGGTCATGATTCTTCGGTTATGAGGAAAGCACATATTATGGTGAACAACAGATGGGATAGAAGACATCAAATAAGTGTAGCTACGACCCAATAGAATGTTTTAGTCTAAGGGGGCATTAATGAATTCAACGTCAACACAAACAGTCTTTCCTAGAAGAGTAAGAGGACAATTGCGGAACATGCCAAGGGCCTGGAAAGAGTGGCTATCATATACACGAAGGGTGATAGTGGAAAGTGATAACTTACGAGATCTGAGCTTCTTCCAAATAGAAGCGGATATGACACAAGTGGATTCCCTCTCGTCAATGATACAACAAGAGACGTTGGCATTCCGGATCTTGACAAGTATTCAGAAGGAAATAGATGTAGGAATGGGGGATGCTCTAAATTTTCAATATCGAAGGCAATAAAATGATCATGTGAAGGATCAATAGTGCCCATAGTAGTTAGTATAGATTTTCATTATGGAGGTCATTACTGGAGGACTTCTAGCATTGACATGGTGGCAAGGGATTACACCAAGTCATATACTATACTATAGGAGTGGGCAGCTTTACCGAAAGCAACATTTCAATGTAATGGTCCCTTGGGGATCTTGGTATGAACCTCTGCCCTAGGCTGAGTGATCAGTAAATGACCATTAGGTGTTGAAAGTGGCTCTGTGGGACTTGAATATGGGGGCTTGGTATCAGACGTAGCGAGGGCTTGTTGTACTGACAAGACCGAGTCTGAAGGTTGAGTCAAGCAGTATTGGGTTGGTCAAAGTTCATCATGAGGATCTGGTAATCATAGGTACCAGATGGAGGAGCTTGACTAGCTGCCTAACTTTCAGGGGGTTGGGCAGCCACATATCCTTGCTGGGAGAAAGGATTGGTAAACACAACTGGTTGGATAGGGGCAGCATTGGGAGGAACTGAAGGGGACGATTGTTGTCCTTAGGATGCTACTTGAGCTTCCCACATCTGATGTATCTAAGGGAAAAGAGGACAATCATGGGTATAGTGACCATAGACACCGCAATGAGAACAAGGCTTATTGAGCGAATAGGCCTATCCTTCTTGGGCTCAGTGCCCTCTTGCTAGGTTGCAGTGTTAGATGTATTCCCTTGGGGATTGTTTCCACAATTACCTAGGTTAGGTTTGTTTTGGTTGTGTTTCCTCTTATTTTTGGAAGTAGGAGGATTAGTCGCACTCTACTGAGCATACACCTGATCCTAGGGCAAGTGGCTGTTGTTATGGAGTTTGAGAAGGCAAGGGAGGATGAGGTGCTTGTGCTGGAGGAGATGGAGCACCAGGCTATAGATATAGGTAATAAGGAGGTTGGGAAAAGTTTGGGTAAACAGGTTGGGAAAAAGGAGGAGGCATGCCATATCCTGGATAAATGTTTCTGAGAGGTGGAAAAGTGCTAGAGGAGTTGGCCCCTCTCTGAGGGAAAGCATAACCCATGCGAGGATGAGTGTAAAGATGTGAAAGGGATTCAACGATACCGCCAGTGTCATGGGATACCCATTGTCACCACTGGGTCTAGGGAGATTAGGTAAGATGGCATAAACATAACCAGATTGTGCATAGATCAGGTCATATTTCAATGCAATATGGAGGGCAGCTTCTTTGTTCTAAGGGAAGTGGGATGCGACATCTATTCCAACAACAAGAAAAAGGGATCTGAGAAACCAGTCCATGTAGACAGGGTCTTCGAAAAAAGGGGCTCAACATAGACTCTTCCTTTTGCACCGTTCTTGAATATGGTCAGATAGGTGGTTAGCAGAAGTTTCACGGAAAGAGGTCAAGAGTTCGGTACCAGTGTCATAGCAAAGGGGAAGGTTGAAGTAAGATAGAAAAGGCTTGGCAAGGGTTGCAAAAGTAGAATACGAGGAGGAGGCCTCATCAACATACCAGTTGGAAGCTTCTCCAGTAAGCGTATACTGGAATAATTGAAGACGGACGAAGTCATCGGTGATGGAGTTAGACTTACACCACGTGGAAAGAACGAACATGGTTGGTAGGATCCTCTCTAACAATTCCTTCAAACTTGGGGATGTATGAAGCGAGATTGGTTGGCATAGTAGGCCAACCAAGATCATGGTGTATGGGGTCATTAATCAACTAGCTAAAATTGGGAAGGCTTCGGTCTACCATATAAGGAAACAAGGGAGCAGCTATAAGAGTTCCTGTTACGGCACCACTAGTAGAATTTCCAGCATTAGGGTTGGGGTTACCACCAACATTAGGTCTTGAACGAGAAATTATGAAGGTGAAAGGTGGAGGAGAGCCAGGGATAGAAGTAGAAGGGGTACCTGATGAACTAGAATCAGGTTTGGAATGGGGACTTGGTGGAGGACGAGCACGAACCCTACATAGTGGGGTAAGTCTTCCTAGCAGAATCCAAGGATGAAAGCCTTTGGAGTCTCTAGGATAAACGCCTTGGGGGCACAATGATGGTAAAGAGGCATAGATCATAATAAGGAATCGAGGTAAACAAGGGCAGGGAGGTGCAAGATCAATTGATTACAATGTTTAAGTCTTGGGCGTGGTAGTGTAAACTAGATGCTCTTCGCTTAGGGTGTGTGTGTATGTGATGAGTGTGTTAATTTTAATTAAGCCCAGATGCATGTAGAGAAAAAAGAAAAAATATGTTGTATAACTATAAATAACAACTGAAAATGACAGTAAAATAAACCTAATGTGACAGTAAAATAAACAGCTAAAGATGCATCAATTAAACCCAAGGAGGAGGGCTTCCCAACAACTAATCTATGGGTGGGAGAAATCCAGTCAAAGCACACAAAATGGCTAATGAATCTAAAATTGTGAGGGATAGGGATCTAAAAGCCAGATCTACTGGAAAAAGAGGTAGAAAACAACAAAAAATTAGAGGGAAAACTGCTGCAAGAAAAGGTGGCAAAAGGTTACAACCCGAAGGGAAACAGAGGGAACCCTAAGGGAGAAAAAAACAAAATTGAAAAGAGGTGTTTTGGATGGATAAATAAATGATCTAAAATTGATCTGAAAGTACAGGTTCAGATCTAAAAAATGGCTGAAAAATACTGAAATCTCAGAGGACCTACTTCAACTAAACTCCCCCGAAAAAGGTGGAAGCATACTGAAGCCCTAAGGGTTTGGTTTCCTACTTCGACGAGTAGAAATAAGTAATTACAGGTCCAATATGGGTGGAGAGGGAGTTCAGAAAACCTTGAACAATTCCTTAGACAAACCCAAAAAAATAACAGAAAAAATCCCGCAAAAAGTATAGTCGCAGTTTCTGACCTATTTTCGGCCGAGGTCGCAGTTTTCAGGCTATTTTTAGCTACCTGAGAGTTTAGGTCACAGTTTTTGGCCAAAAAAGTGTGACCTGCACTTCTGGATGTTTTGGGAGAAGATATCAGAAAGAAAATGTCATCTTTGTTGCAGCTGATACCTGTTACCTGCGCAAAGGGCCCATAAACACATGAAAGTTAGAATTTTTATTGTTTTAGGGTTTTAAAGGTTAAAAAAACATCAATAAATGAAAAATAAGAAGTTGAAGAAAAACCCTAGGGGTTGAAGCAGCTGGTCATGCAGGGATAAGAAAAATGATAGTGGTCGTTATAAGCCCTTGTGGAGTCTCCAGTTGTTAGTGTGAATTCTAATCGCAAGTGTATGAAAAAAGCTCACTTTAGCTGTGCATAAAAAACAACCCTAACATAAAGATGGCTGTCAATTTCCTTAGATTTGTAGTTAATGATCTGAATAAATACTATAGAAATCCGTATCTATGCATTTAAATACATTAAACAACAATTAATAAGGAAGAGTTGCTCCATGCATCCAATGAAGACAAGAATTTTTAGATAGTTTTTTGTATTACGACACCTGGGAAGGGAGAATAGAACGATCTTACCAATCCCCCTTAATGGGATGGGTTCTTGTATGTCCGCAGTGCTTTAGATCTAAGATCTCTCTCTCTTGATGGTGCAGAAAACCCAGACAAAAATGGAACTCAAAGGGATCTCACAAGAAAAAGGTAGAAAAATATGACAATGATGGGAGGATCAAATTCAGACCAAAAGTATAGATCAAGGGTGATCTCTAGGAAAAACAAGGTAGTGAATGAACGGAAAAACCTTCGATTTATAGCGAAATATTGAGTTATTCTAAATATTGGTGCATAGTTAAAATATTATTAACCAAATCTAGATCCAACTTTTATGGAATATTTTGTTATTTTTGTTGGAGGGAAAAGGAATTTGAATTTGGTCAAATCCTTTTTTTATAAATAATAAATAAATAAATGATTTATTTATTATTTTAAGAATTTGGTTAAGTAATAATTAAATAAAGAGTGATTTATTCAATTATTTATAAATGATTTAGTCAAATTTAACAAGGAATATTATTTGAATAATGTTTTAAATAATTATTCCTAGAAAATATTAAGATAAATAATGATTTATATAATTAATTTTCCTTTTTTGGGTTAAATATGACCAATAATATTAATTAAACAATGGCTTAATTAATTATCCCTTGAGGAAAATCAAACAAATAAGGACTTATTCATTTATTCCTCATGGGTTTCCGGTTTAGACCAGAAACAACTTAATAAATTATGGGTTATTAAGTTATTTTAATAGTGAAAGAAATTTTACTATGGTAAAATTGGTCTTACATGGTGTACTTTAGTCCATCTAATAGTAACATGTTAGATGACCAAAAACTGGTGTAACAACATACTAGTCTGGTTTGGTGTTTTTTACTGGTTAAGGTCCATATTGGAATCGACCTTAAAGCATTGAACTAGCTGGTTCCATACAGAACAGAATTGTTTAGTATGATACCATATGACACTGCTAAAACTTATCTCAATTCTCAACAACAATCACACCATTGGCACAAAAAGATAACTCACCAAAAGGATCACTCAAAGTGCCTTCATGCAGCTAGGAACCAAAGGACTCAATCAATGGGTGCAAGCTACCTATGAATAGGAGAAATGATGTGTGGTAAGGTTCATCCTCCCCATCTTGAACCAAATAGAATTCATTCAGGTTTTCATAAAGATAGTCAAGAATGTGTGTAGCTAGTTCTACAGCCACTAAATTACAGTGAGGATATTATGATGCTTGCAAGATAGACATCTTTCCTCAGACACATGTGATTTCAACGATTATCTCCTTTTTTCAAAAAAAGATAATGGCCTATCACTTTTATCCAAATATCTATGTTCAAGGTCGGGCACCTTTTCACTAACTAAGGAATGTTGATGCAATAATGTATCTAGAGGTATTTTTCTATTAAGAAATTAAGGGAACAAAGGCACCTATATTGCAAAGGAGAAAAAGTTTTCATAATCTCCAAGAGCTCTTCTGATATGCATCAACTCTCTCAGATAGTTCAACATGCTCCCTTTGTACGTGATGAAAAAGATGCAAATATTTTGCAGCAGAAACAATTGCCCTGGCCTTGGGCCATACAAAAATTGGACAAACCAGAACTCATTGATAATGACTTTTATCTCTACTTGTAAATTTAGTTGAATTTCCATCCAAATATTTTTCATTGCATGAATCATTTCCCTTTACTCCTTTCCTTTCATTATTTTCCAATGCCCCATTGAGCCCAATTGAATGAAACAGAAAATCAAACTTTCCATATTCCCATTGATGCAAAAAATAGCCTTGTTCCCAAAAGGCTAAATCCTCAACAACAATTGCACCATTCACACAAAAGAATAATTCACCAAAATGATCACTCAAAGTGCCTTCATACAGCCAGGAATCCAAGGAATCAATCAATGGGCAGAAACTACCTATGAAGAGGAGCAATGATGTGTGGTAAGATTCATCCTCCCCATCTTGAACCAAACATAATTCATTTAGGTTTTTATATAGATGGTCAAGAATGTGTGTAGCTAGTTC
This sequence comes from Pinus albicaulis, assembly GCA_034641835.2. Lineage (NCBI taxonomy): Eukaryota > Viridiplantae > Streptophyta > Pinopsida > Pinales > Pinaceae > Pinus > Pinus albicaulis. The sequence goes on along the minus strand of CM076584.1, from coordinate 410,068,914 downwards.
TGCAACCAGTAATTTACAGTAAAGAGATCATGATGTTTGTAAGATAAACATCTTTCCTCAGTAACAGATGATTTTAACAGATATCATTAGGTAAATATTGTTGCAAAATACAAACCAAAGGCCTCCTTTATGACCAAATGGGGATCCTATTGCTACTCTATCATGTAATTTGGGATAAACCAACACATCTATTATTTGTAGTAGGATCATGTTCGACATCTTCAAATATTTTATTCACATGTTCCAAGAAATTTAGTTGGATAGCTAGCTTTTGTACAGGTCGATCTCTGACCATGTCAACTATCTGATAAATTTTATAATGTTGTTATGCCAAATTTTATAATGTTGTCAAGTACTTAAGCAATACATTGTCCAGCCCATATTACCCATACATTTCATTCATGGAAAAATGCAACAATTTTTTTTACTTTCCACACATGCATACCCTAAACCTTGGAATGTGTTATTTTCCCTTGCTAAAATCTCTTTGAGAACTAGCTAATGGTGTTTGCATGTTTTTTGAGTTCATATTTAGGTGTTTTATTGTAACAAAGGTAACATGGGATGAGCTGGATTTATTACATGATGCGTAGTGAGTGAGTCCATGGTTGGTTGAAGTTGTTTCCAATGTTCCCCTAATCTAATTGTCACCTTTCACACTACCCAAGAGGAAGCTCCAAGTGAGTCAACATCCAGAGTTTTAGTTTGAGGGGCATGGAATCATGGGAGGAATTCAAATGGCTACACTTACTAATAATGTGCTAGGGAAGATTAACCCTCCGTATGACCTTTCAGAAAATGTTCCCACAGGCATGCAGGGAGTTAGGCATGGTCATATTTATGGGGTTTCTTTGTCATATTTTCATCAAAACAAACTTCAATCCAGGTTTTCATTAGATGGCTTCCACTAGCTAGAGCAAGGATCACCTTCATCAACTCTTATTTCTACAGACCTCAACATTGGTTGTTTCTCCCAGCTTGAGTGCTCTATAGGACAACACAACCTATCTTGTGTTTTAACAATGGGAAACTCATCAAAAATTGAAAATAATGTAAATAAGGGGAGGTCCACTAGCTCAACGACATAGTGCACCATTTATTCTATTTGGGAAACCTATTCACATTGAACGGTCTTCCAAATCTGAACAACAAAAACAATCAGGAGTGAGCTCTTCAAATAGTCTGATTTTTCATGTGATGAATGACTCTAGTTCACCTAGGTTTATAGGAAATAACTTAACAGATTGAAATCCAGAAGTTGTAGGCAAATTGCAAAGGGAAATGATCGGTAGATCAAACACATCCAAACTCTTTGAAAATTATGGCTTAAGGTTTTATTGTAGGGTGATGTTTGACTCTACAGTTAACAATGGTATGTTGAATTCTCTAAATTCTAACTTTTTTCAAGTTCCTACAACCCAACCAATCTAGAACATACCTAACCAAATGTTAAAAAACATTGGAAAAAACCAATTGGGCTACATACGAGTGTTAACCATCTTTAGCTATGTCATATTTCTAAAGTTTGATGTCTGTGAAGTTAATAGAATTAAACCAATATTTTATGTTATTTCAAATTTTGAATTAGGCCAGAGAGGGGGTGACCTATGATGGAATGGAACCATAATATTTCCTTCTTTCCATGCATATGAAGCATGAAATATGATCCTTTATTAGGGGGTGAATATCTATATATATATATTAGACCGAAGGGTGTTATCCACTGAAGATAACATGATGCTTTTAGGCCATGTCCTTGGGAAACAATTTTCTAGGATGATATTTTTCCAATGGGAGAATTTACTAGTTACCAACATCTGAATCATCGGCCTCGAGAGATTTGTTCAACTGGTTATGTTTTTCAATGTCAAATATCTCGCACATTACATGTTTTCATTTTTTTTCCTAACTGACAAGGGAGAGGTATGTAGTATCTCCATTACCACTATTCCAAAAGAAGCACCTCACGAGTTTCTCTAATTTTTCTAGAACCATACTAGGTGAAATATTTAAAAATCAATAATAAATTGGCAACACAGGGAGGATAGACTTGGAAATAGCCATATCATTATTTATCAAGAAGAAATTATACATTGAATCAGGGGTGTTATAGAGCATAAAAGTTGATGGTAGAAAGTAAACTTCAAGGAAATGAGTACACAATGTTACTTAATTGTTTTGGCAACAAGATGAAAAATTTACAGGATTAAGGGACATGATCCAAAACAATGATGGAGAAACTTGGATGCATAAGTTTTGCAACAAACTACCCAACTACTTGTGATAATTAAATTGGCATCCATATTTTATATCATGGCTTTGACATTATATGTTTGTAACTTTGTTTTACATGTTCAAGGCATCGAGCCCTAAATTAATTTGTTACTCTGTTTATATATTCTTGCTATGTACCTTTCTTCACACTTCTCTTCATTGATGTACATTGCTTCATGTGAAAGTACTTTAATGGTCATTTATGTTTCTTTTGTTGTCATAAGATTACAACAACATTGAAATGTAGATTTGGGAAATTGTAAAAACAAGAGCCTTAGAGGTACTCTTACTGGGTAGGAGAATCTAATTGGTTTAGAGGATAAACATTTGTTCCACATTTATTTTATTCAATATTGCTAGAGTGCTATTATTGGTTGCAAAAATTCTTGCACTCTGCATGTATTTTGCAGTTGGAAATGAGCCTTTCTTAAAGACATATGATGATGCATCTGAATTGTACCCTTCCTATGCTTCAAAATATTCAACAAGATCTCAACAAAGCAAGTTTAGAAGACCAGATCAAAGCGAATTTTCCCCTCAATGAAGATGTGTACAAATCCCCAGAAACTAACTCAGTGTCATCAACTTGGGATCTCAGGCTAGAAGTTCGTGATCTCATGATATAGATTATTCAATTTCCAAATGGAAATGAAGCACCTTTTACTGTCAATATCTACCCATTTATGAGTTTTTATGATAGCCAATATTTACCTTTGGTCTTTTCCTTCTTTGATGGTACCAACCAACCAGTAATTGATGGGACAATGCAATATTGAAATGTGTTTGATGCAAATCTTGATACTTTGATTTGGGCCCTCAATAAAGAAGGCTTATCTAATATGCCCATTGTTGAGGGAGAAGTCGGTTGGTCCATTGACGTTGATAAAAATATGAATCTCATGTATGCACTGAGTTTCAATCATAGCCTTCTAAAACAAGTGATGACTAGCAAGGGAAATTCAATGCAGAGTGGAGCTATCGAAATATATTTTTTTAGCCTTCTTGATTAAGGTGATAATATCATAGCACTCGGTAACTTGAAAGACATTGGGGAATTTTCCAATATGATGGAAAACCCAAATATCCACTTGATTTTTCTTGTCTAGTTTAGTAGAATAGGGCATTGATTGGTGCAATTGTTGGGAAATGCCTGCCTGAAAGGTGGTGTGTCCTCAATTCAGAAGCTCGAGAGAAAACTCTTCCTGAAAGGTGCATGGACAAAAAGGTTTCACATGTTTAGAATATAGACAAGTGTACAATATAACAAAAAAAAAAAAAAAACAGAAGAAAATTCAAGTGCCATGTCAAGAAAAAGGACTAGGAAACCACATTTTCACTCCTCCAATGGCATGATTATGGATTTCAAAAATCAATGTCATAGCCAATGTAAATTGGAAAAAAATGGGATATAAATGCAAAGGATGAAATGTATCATGGGACTAAAATGTCTCGTGTAGACCCTTTTTCCATCAAAAAGGCCTTGGACCAGGTAGTTGGTTGTTCCAAAAGACCCTCCTTTTTAGTATTAATAAAAAGGAATTCGAAACACTATAAAAATAGCAGTTTCATTTTGATTCCTTTCACAACTTCAATAAAAAGGCATTTGAGCGGATTATTTGGCATGTTTTTTCCATTTTTCCTAAGATTATGACTTTCTACAAGTAGTTTCCATGGGGGCACTCTGGTGTAGTTAGAAGAGTCACGGGGGCATTTCAAAGAAAGGATACGGGAGCTTTGGGGCTGTGATGTTGTTTTGAATTGTTTTTCTATTCTAAAAGTGAGTATGGATATCTTCCCTTGATAAAAACCTTTGAGAAAAGCCAAGTAATTTGTCTTATATTATTGCATGTCTTATTTTATATGTTTTATTATCAATTTTGTAGTGCTTTAGAGCTCGTTTTTTATACTCTTTTGTTTTTCACCCAGGCCTTATCACTTTATCTATTTGTGAATTATTATTAAATTATTGTTTGATGTATTGTACTTCAAATCGTTGTATTTTTACAAAACTAAGCTATTTATATCGGTAGCTTGGTGTTTACATGTGACTTTTTTCTACTTGGTGAGATCCTTCAAGAAATATTTATGCATGGAATTCTCATTAATATGAAATAGAATGTAAGAAAATTGTTTACAGATTCTATGATTATTTAATAACATTGGCTTCTACATTACATGTTTCTAAACTAATGTTTGAATTTTTTCTAGATTCCATGATGGAGGTTTTTAATGGATAAGCTCAGATGGTCAGACATATAAAACATTTTCAATTTATAAAATCTCTACAAATGTTTGTGTTCAGGAGGCGCTCGAGGACTTAGGCTCAAATGTTGTTCTAAAACTATCCATAACAACTAAAATTGTTGAGAGTGTGTATTTATTACTTAAGTGCATGAAGGTGATGGAAAATGGTACTTTCTTAAGTGAGCAGAATCAGGTAAAAATTTTATGATGAGTGTGGTGTAATTATATTTTCTTGTTAAACTAGAGCCAATGTCTTTCATTGAAGCTAATAGCTTAAGTAAAGATTGAAGAACTAGTGCAACAAATGAATTTACCTATTCTATATGATAGTTTTTGTTCTTTATTATTAACATAAATACTTATTGGAGATGAATTTAAAGTTAAAATGGGAAGGACTAGAGCTCTCCTTTATTTCCTTGTGATTAAGGCTATCAAGACTCTCAACTCTCTGTGGTTAGTGGAAATTTTCTTTGCATTTCTTTTTTGAATAGTGTCAATAAAATGTCCTAAAAATTTATGTTATATGAGTAGTTATTTTGTTTTGAAGACTTGAACCTTGTATTGAAATAGTTTTTGGGTTTCAATTTTTTTTTATGAAAGATTCTTAAGATCTTAAGAGTGATTAATTTTGTCAGGACTGCTTTTGAGGCACAACTAAAATGTTCATATTATTGGAGACGTGAAAAATTTTCATGATGTTGGAGCCCTTGATCAACATCTACAACCTGTTACTAAATAATTGTTAGAAGAGGAAGAAATTATAAATTCAGAAGGGAAAGAAAGTACCAATGCAAGTATAGTTTTACTCAAGCATCACATTAAGCAGATTTCCAATTTACTTGCAATGCATCAAACACGTTAAAATTCCATTACCATATCATTGTAGATTAAAATTAGTGTGAGATGAGATTCTTCTTTGCAACTAGTATGGTAATGTAATGCCATTGCAATAAAATTATGATGCCTCCTGCAAAGCTTCACAATAATTGAATGGAACTATATATATTCACCCAAGTATCCAAACTATAAAAATAAAAAACAAGATAGTAACTAATGTTTTCATCATCCGTATTTTCTTCCTCTGAGTCACTTAGAACTATTAGTTTAGAGTCATTTTGAAGTTAAAAACAAACATTCTTGGAAGTATTTGTTGAAAGGGAGAGTCAAAACCTAGAATTTATTTGTTGTGTTGGCTCCTCGTGATTTGCAAGATTGGCAAGAGAAAACTCTATAGGGAACCACATCAGACCACTTTGGATTCAAAGGACCTAGCCTTCCTGGACTCGGATAGTGATCTATATATGTATGTGTTTGTAAGTGATATGTATTTATGCTTTTGTTTTATGATTTTAGGCTAGTTATGAAGTTTTGAGGAATTTTTGGCTTTTATTGATTCATTGATAGGTTGATAGATCAATGGTGTGATTAATTGAGGGAGTGTTTCAGCTTAATAGATATACCATGAGATACATTAATCCATTAGGCTATCGATTCATAAAATGATTTAATTTTTCATCAACTCTGCAAGGGTTTTCATAGGGAAATCTAACTATATCAAGTGGATCTCTTAGATTAGATGTAGTATGAAATGACAATAAGTTGCGAAAAAAAAGAACTAAAAGTGAGCTAAGAATCTTTTAACTCTACTTCAAACAAGAAAAGCCTGTTAGGTAAATATTTGAGGCAAACCAAAGGATAGGGCATACCATAGACTTATTAGGCCAGACATAATAAGCAAACCTTTAAGACAACAATCTAGGAATCCTAGGATTACTTTTAGACAAGGAAAACATTTAAGATAACAATGGGTGCAACTAAAAAGCAATCTAAACCTATCTTGTTTAATAAAACACTCTAAAGACCTTCAAAGCAACAGTTTAAGACATACTAGAGGACAGGACATACCATAGACTTCCCTAAATAGAATCTACTAAGTATACATTAAATAAAGGCCTTAAAAACCATATTTCAATCTACACCAAAGGACAAGGCATACCATAGATTTCTTTGGATTGACTCTATTAAATATTTTCCAAGACAACAAGTTAGGTGGAACCTATCAGCAATTAAGAATTCTCCAACCGGACCTTGCAGATGAAAAAATTGAGATAAAGAATACAGATAGAAATAGGGTGCCAAGACAACATATCCTAATCTAAAATTTATGTTCTTTTATCAGAGAAATAATGGACATAAAGGAAAACATTAACAAAGAAGGAAAAATTCACCATTAACATAGCTCAAGAATCCTGTGAACGTGCTTGTATTACTAATGTTCAAAATAGTTACATTACTCTAGTACAATAGACCTCTGCAACTCAAAGCTTTCTCAAATCCATCCTAGTAACCCATCAACTAGCTCAGCTACCAGTAATCAGCCAACTAACCAACCAACCAACAATAGAAATCAATCATTCATGCAGTATTTATCTGCAAAATGAGGAGGTGGTCCTAAGCTAGGGTTTCATATGTCATTTATTACAGAGTTAATGAGTTTTTGACCTTTGAGACCATGCAAGGCCCAAGGAAAAATATCTGAAAGTGACTCACTATAACAATAACTCCTAACTTAACTATTTGATCTAAATTTTGAAATGTTTGAATTTAAGGCTTCTTAATAAATTTTATAATAACTGTAGAGTGGTTGAGAAATATCTCTGATTGTCTCAATAATTATTGATGTCTTTATTGAAATAAAACAAGTTGTAGGTGGCAAATGTGTCTTTTGAAGAAGTAAATGATTTGGGTTTTATAATTTAAAGTTTATTCTATGCTAATCTACCTTTGTTTTATTCTTTAAGATCTATTTGAGGCCTTTAAAATTGCTTTTATCCTTTAACTATCTGCCTCACTGTCTTTTAATCCTCTGATTAATCATTTGAGCTTTAATATTCATCTCTGTTTCTTGTTTTGGCCTTGATCTACCCGTGTTTTTACCTTTACTTCTGATTAAAATTTTTAATCCTTGATTTTAACCTTTAATCCACTGGTGTTAACTATCACAGTCCTTTTGACTATTTTCTTCTTTTCACTGTGCCTTTGCCTACAATTTTGTTGCACATTGGAGCAATATTATGGCTTTTTGCGTGTCAATGTCCACCAATGATCATGATTCATTGATGAGCATGATTGATATCATGTCTCTGGCCCTTGTAATGAAATAAGAGCTCTGGATCATCACCCAAAACATTTGTTTAAATATCTTTATATCCTCTGAATGAATTTTCTGCATTCCTACCATGAAACATGCACAAAAATCAAACAGTGAGTTTAAAACCTTTATGGAAGGGCTTTCTATGCTTATTTGGGGTTTTTTGGGCTTTTGGAGCATTATAGAGGAGGTAACTAGGAGATCAGGGTTTCATTTGAAAGCCACAGGGCTTCAGAACCTTTGAATTGGATGAGGTGGTATGGATTTTGTGCGAAGGAGGAAGAGCAACTTTCGTGAATGAAGGAGGTGGTCTTCGCATGGACGGTGAGGTGGTAAGTGGTTTTGGGTGGTTGCATGCGATTCCATTCAATGAGAGATGCGTGGCAGAGGGATACCACCCATTTTGCATGCTTGGGGTTTATCTAAACCCCGCAAAAATATATATGTGATAAGGACTGCGGGCCATTGGATCTTGAGGGTGGAGATCAATGGTCGTCTGAAGGTCTGGAGTAGCAGGAAAATCAAATAGAGTGGGTCTAGGCGGACAGGTGGCAGGGCATCCTTGAAGCACCAGGTTCAATGTATGTGGGGCATGGGGTGAATAAAAATAAGCGAAAGCACCCTTTTATTAAAGGAATGGGAAGGGGTCATATGAAGGGTTTTTAACAAAGGTGAGGGTAATAAACATTAAAGTAGGGGGCCTTAATATTTAAAAAGGGGCTAGTTTTATGAAATAAAAGAGTCGGGTATTTTTTATTAAAACAAAGTTTTAATATACATAAAGGAGGTCCCAAAAGGTTTATTTTTTTCTTTAAAACAATGTAAAACAACGGATTTTACATTATTTTTTAGGAAATGACGGAATTTTATGAAGTGAGGGGGTTAAGTGGAGTTTTTAGGAATGAAAGTGGGTTTTTTGTGGGGGAAATGAGGGAATAAGAATTTTGTAGGCAAGAAGGATGAAAAATGAGAGAAATAAGGCCATAATGAGTCTTTAAGAGCAGCAGGGTGACTTTGAGAAGGAAAACTGAGAGGTAGGGAGAAAGGATTTTATGAAGATAATGAAGGCAGTGAGATTTTTGAAGATAGTTGATAGTCAACGAATGCTATCTTCAGTTGCTTGTAATAAATCCATAGTCACCTAGTGAATATGTAGAATACAGGAGGATAATAGTGGCTCCAGCTAGGGAGGGAAACTCCTTTAGGAGGTGTCAAGAACCTCAGAGTTCAAATCTCTCGAATTGCAGATCAGTGACTTGAATGTACTGGGAAGATTTCTCCTTCTTCGTTTGTTGTTTTGCTGGTTTTCTTTGAAGCTATGATCTTTCAAATCTGAAAAACACTGCTTGTTTCAACTCAGTTCTACCTACACATCATACTTTCCTATCATTTTTTCTTCACTCGGGTGCATTTAGATTGGAAAACCCTTGACATCATTTTTCTTTTGAAAACATGAAACTATATATTTCTACACTTGTATCTTCCAAAGGCTCAGATTAGACTAATGAGCTCTTTTATTCTCTACTAAGTCTTCTTATCTGTCAATATTAAACAGTTTTGACAAATTTTCATTCTCTAATATATCAACATGAAATTGAAAACAAGATCAAATCAAGATTAAGCAGTTTGATTTGTCATGAGCTATGGCATTTTGGACAAGCTGCACATGGATCTTGTTTCTACAAAAGTAAAAATAAAACCGAGGGCTATAATTTGGAATTTTTCATTCATCCCTCTCTTTTTATTTTGTTTAGATTTGATCATTGGAACCAATATCATTTCCTAGTCTAACCTACTGATAAGCCAAGTTTGAACAGTTTGGAAAATATTATTTTCTAACTTATCGAAAAAAATTTAAAATTTGATCAATCATGATTAGGCTGTATGACTGAACAAGGTTTATTTTCTCAAAACTAGTGGCATTTGGACTTGCACACTTTCAAAAATATTCTTTTTTGGTATGGGGCTTTACCTTTTCTCTTATCTGCCCTCTTTTCTACTCTTTGTTCTTTTTATGTTTATTTTTCTGGTTTTTTATTCAAGTAGTGTTATATACAATGAATAAAGCTTTAAACTGAAATATTAACTGAAATAATTCTTGAGCATTCAACCATTGACAGGACCTTCAAACAATTTTGTTCCATCCATTTCTTGCAGAAAGAATATATTGTTACCTCTTGTAGAATGGATGATGTATGGACCTTTCCATAGATTGTCAAATTTTCCATGATTTCCTTTGCCTTCTCTCCTTAAATCCCACTTCAGCACTTTGTCTTTAGTGTTCAAATCATTTTCCCTGGTCCTTTTGTCAAAAATATTCTTTTTATTTTTCCTGCACTTGTTGTGTTCTATTGTACACTTCTTCTCTAGTTTGCTGTAGCTAGACAGTCTGGTTGATTCTTCTTTGCATGTCATTCTCTTCAGATTGTACTTCCTGGATGAGCTTCATCACGGGAACTCCAAAAATTATTATGAAAACTGCATCTACCCCATACACTAGCTGATAGGGAGACATTCTAATTGATTTTTTATTTGTTAATCTGTCTGCTCATAGTGCCTGTACTAGTTTTCTATGCCATGATTTCTTGTTTTCTTCTAGCAACTTTTTGATGATGTTCACCAAAAAAAAAATTGAGGATTCTTCCAACCCGTTACCTTGAGGGTAATAAGTTGTAGAATGACCCAATGTAATCTTATTTTTGTGGAAAAATTATACCATTTTCTTGGATCCAAAATCAACAGCATTTTCAGTAATGGTCTTTCTAGGGCAACCAAATCTAGACAAAATGTGTTTTTCAAGGAATTTGATGATCACTAAGTCTGTGGCAGTCCTAGAAGGGATGGATTCTATCAATTGTGTAAAGTAGTTAGTTGTAGTGAGGATCCATTTGTGTTGGGAAGAGGAGGCAAGGTTTATTTCTCCAATAAATTCAAGGCCCCATTGTTGAAAAGGAGATTCAACATAAATTGGATGTAAAGGTAATCACAACAGTTTTCTTTTGCTTTCAAAGATTTGGTACTTGTGAGAGGCAATTACCATTTTATGGATGTCTTGAAAGAGGGTGGGCCAATAGTAGCCAGCTCTAAGGATTTTGTTAACAGTGGTTTTCCAAAAGAGGTGGCCTCCACATTCTCCTTCATGAAACTCATGCTTGATCTTATCTGCATCATCCTTAGGCAAACATTTAAGAAATATACCACTAGAATTTTTACAATATAAATCTTTTTCTAAAACGCAGAATTTTATAGCTTTTAACTTTAGGAATCTAGCCTTCATTTTGGACAAACCAAGAGGATCATTAAGATTAAAAAGCACATATAAAATATCAGCATACCAATATGAATTCAGAAATGCTTCTTCAATGGATGGAGTTGCCAAATCCTCTTGTTCATATAATGCATTAATCATATTCATGTCGAATGCTTTAAATTTTGTTTCAACCATGAGTTTAGCTAGTCCTTGTCCTTTGATTAGCTTAGTGGGCTTGATTTCCAGATCATATTCTAAAATAACAGCAATCCACTTACCTCCTTTTCCATTAGGATCTCGTGTTAAGATGTCTTTTACCACTGAGTTAGGCAAAAATGCAATGATGTGTGAGTACATAATGTAAACTCTAAAATCTTTTAATGCCTTGATCAAGGAAAAAGCTTGTTCCTCCATTACGTTTTATTTCAGAGGTGCATCTCTTAATGCCTTTTTGAAAAATGCAATGGGCTGCTCTTGTCCTTTTATGTTTTTCTATAGTAGCACAACATCAACTGTATGTTCTGATGAAAAGGAGAAGATGAAGAAGTCTTTGGTAAATTCAGGGCTAATTAGAACTGGTGTTTGGGTAAGTGCTTGTTTTACTAGTTCAAAGGATTGCTTTGCTTATATGGTCCATTTGAATCCTATTTCTCTTTTTAGCATGTTTGTGATGTTTCTTAGGAGTTCTGCAAGGTTTGGTATGAACATTCTTAAGAAATTTATCTTTCCAATGAAATATTGTAGCTCTTTGATATTTCTAGGATGATTGATTTGCAATATTCCTTCAATCCTTTTTGGGTCAATCTTGATCCCTTCTTAAAATATGATATGGCCTAAAATTTTCCCTTCTTAAAGGCCAAATAGAGTTTTCTTAGGATTTAAAGACAAACCATACTTTCTATATTTTTCAAAGACTTTCCTTAAGTGAGCTAGGTGTTCTTCATCTATTTTAGAATAGACTGTGATGTCATGAAGGTATATAAAAATTAAGTAACCCACTTCTTCTGAGAAAGCAATATACATCGCTCTTTGAAATATGGCACCAACATTTATTCATCCAAAAGGAATTTTCACATACATGAAGGTGCCCCAAGGTGTAGTGAAAACTATCTTGTGTTGATCATCTGGGTGTACCAGTACCTGATTGTATCCTAAAAAGCCATCTAGCAAAGAAATTCTTTTAGAACCTACTACCCTTTGTAAGATGTGATCCATTTTTGGTAAAGGGTAGTTGTCTTTTAAGGAGGCTTTGTTTAAATTTCTGAAGTCTATGCATAGCCTAATTTCTCCTGTTTTCTTCCTCACTGATACAAGATTTGAAACACATTCTGAGTATCTCAGAGGGACTATTATTCCAGCATCATACATTTTCTTAATTTCTTTCTCAACCAGGGGTAGTTGTATAGGGTTTGTTCTGCATAATTTCTATTTAAAGGGTTTCTGGTTTTATCTGAGAGGAATCTTATGCTAGACTATATCAGTATCATATACCTTTAAATAGTCATAACTCCAAGAAAATACATCAGTAAATTCTTTGAAAAGCTCAAGATATTTCTGTTTTATATGAGCAGGTAGTGTTTTGGACAGTTTTATCATTTTTGGTTTTTGTTCACTGCCTAGATTGCATTCTTCTATTTCAGCTTTAGTGAGTTCCATCTTTGAATTCGTAGCAACATCATTGAAGTCAAACAGTTCCTCTAGAGGAACTAGTCCCTTTGGAAAATTTTCATTATTGGACTACAACACTTGAAAGTCTTATTTTTCTGAATTAGTGGACAACTATGTTTTATGTGTGTGTTCTTTGTCTAACATATTTATATCAGCATTATTAGGAGGTTCTTCTTTGTAAGATTGTTCCTCAGTAGAGTAGTCTTCTTCATACACTGAGTATGAATTTGGCACTTCAAACTCATTTCTGGAATGCAGGAAATCTTCTATTTGTTTATCTCCTTCAAAAACTTGCAATTATTTTATGTTATCAGGGACTACTGGTCTATATTTGAGTTGGACTGTGTATTGTTTGTTATGATAAGGTTTTTGACATGTACTGGCTACAAATGGCAAACCATTGGCAATGATGTTTTGATTTCTAGGGAAAAAGGTGAGATCATATTTTTTAAAATTTTTTAAGAGGTCAATGACATCATCCCTATAGGATTTTAATCTAGGATGCTTAGTTGTGTATTCTCCCTTAATCTGCCTAATGACTAGCTCAAAATATCCATGAACAATTATTCTCTTAGCTCCTATTTTCTTCAATAATTGCAGCCCTAGGAGGAGTGGCTCATACTCAGCTATGTTATTTGTGCATTGAAATTTTAGCTTGTATGAGTGACCTTCTGCAATATTTTTCTCTATGTTATGCACCCAAATACATACTCATGAACCAGTCTTGCCGTAAGAACCATCAGAAATCATACTCCAAGAGGTTAAATTTCAGATTTATCATTGTGTTGGTCATTATGGTCCCCATTATGTTTTTTATAATGGCTGCCACTATGTTTTTCATTGTTTTGTTCCTTGTGGTCTCCACTATGTTTTTTTCTATATTCTATTTAGGAAAACTATTTTGACTTCTCCTCCTGTTTTTCCTCTTCTTGTTCTATTGTTTGATAATTTTCTATCACTTGTTCATTAAGGTTTTCATCATTGTAAAGGATAAATGAATCAAGGTCTGTATGAATGGAATAAAGAGGGGATTTATGTGGCTTTTCTTGATTGCTAACCATGTATTTCATGTGAGTTTCCCTATACAGTCTTCTTGGTTAACTGAAGACAGGTATGGTAGCATAGGTCATGTCTATTTGGAGGGTGCCATGGAGTTTAGCTCCCCATGATCTTGAAAGGAGGATACCATATTTAGGATGAATATCAGCCACTACAATATCCATTACTAGGCTATTGGCTGGTATTTGTGTTATATTAACACACAGATCTTTGATTAGGCCTAGACATTTAACTTTACTAGAATCAAAAGAGTATAAATATTTACATGGTCTATCTATCTCAAGGCCTAGTCTTTCCATTACTACTTTTGGCATTAGGTTGTGTGAAACTCCGGAGTCTAACATGGCATTATGGATAATTTTATCATGGATGTTTAAATTGACATAAAATGGAGGAACACCTCCTTTTTGGAATTTTCCTTCTACTTTTGGTCCAAACAGAAGTTTAGGTTTGTCATCATTTAAATTCAATGAATCAACATTTTCTCCTATGTTTAAAGCTTTCAAAAGTCGGGATCTATATACATATTTAGCGACTAATTCATTAAGAGGAATAGAGATTTTAATCTTGGCAACTTCATTCTCTATATTAAAATGTGTCTGAGTTTTTGAAATGTTCAAATCAAGCTTTTCAGACACTGTTTTCACAACAATTTCAGCTTGCTCGTTTTTATTAGGAAACCTAGTTAAAAAAAAATTTCTAGGAGCACTAGCTGTATTTCTAGTGCTGCTTTGGTCACCATTATGTTTGGGACTAGGTTGTCTATTTTTTATTTTATTTCTATCATAACTTTCAGCCACTGTGTTGAGATTTTCTGCTTCCTTTTTAGGAATGTTTTCAGGGCTCTTTCTAACAGAAATTTTAGTGGTTTTTCTTTTGGGGGTGTCTTGGTTTTTATTGATCTTGAGGTCATACTGTCTATGTACTTCCATGATGGAATTTTCAAAGCCTTGTTTATAGTCTTCAGATTCTAGGCTTTCTTCTTCATATTGAATTGGGGAAAACAATCCTTGTTCTTCCTCAATGAGGAAAACAATATCCTCATTATTTACTCCCATTAAATTTATGTGGCTTGCCCGTGTTTCTTCGATCACCCCTTCATCCTCATCAGCATATTTTTCTTGGAAATGAGGTCTGATTTGCTGATCAGGACCTCTTTGTCTAATTTGAGGGGGGGTTTCTCCTAAAGTTTTTGTTTTGGTTCTGTTTTAGATTTCTGTTTTGAGGAGATGTTTGGTTTTCTCTAGGATAAGCTCTCTCATTTACATTCATCCTCTCCATCATCCTCTCCATGGTATTTACTAAGTTATTAATCTTTGTATTAGATGTGGAGGGTGCAACTTATTCCTTATATGTGACTCTTTTCTCATTTTTCATTCTAGCTCTTTTGGCAATCAGATTGGCTTCTTCGCTTGCTGCTCCCCTTTGCATGTATTCTAAGGTGAGGGGTTCTCTTTATCCTAATTGATAAGCCATTTTTGGGTCAAAATAATTAGGGAATTTCGTTAGAGCTAGACCTTGCGCAGGTTTCATGTGTGTAGGGAGGGCATTATATACACTATTGAACCTAGTGTAGTATTCTTGGACACCCTCCCCAATATCTATATAAATGTTTGCATACTTTGATAAGATTTGGAGAGGGTTCTTCTTGACTTCCCATTTGTTCAATAATATTTGATGGAAAGTAGGGAGGTCATTTATACTATTAGGGGTTAGACCTTTAAACCATTTTCTTACCTCTCCCCCTAAACTTTTGGAAAAAAATCTTAGTTTAACAGTCTCATCATTTATTTATTGTCTATCAAAGTAGTCATTGATTTTGTCCACATGTTGTTGAGAAGTAGTAAAACTACTAGAATCATATAATGGAATCTTGGATTGGTAATCCTATTGTAGAACAACTAAAGGCAATGGTATAACTAGTGGAGCATACCATGTTGCCATGGTATGTGGTTGGGGAAACAAAGGAGGGTTAACAAGAGGAGGGTTCATAGAACGAGGTACAAGGTTAAATGGAGGAAGGTGAAAAATGGGGGATGAGGTTAATACAACAGAGTTATATTTTAAGGTGAATGCATCTAAAACTATCTGGGTTATCAAACTCTGAGATCTAGTCCTAGACAAGCTTTTTTCTAAGGGTGGGCCAGAGAGGATATTTTGCAAGTTTTTAAGGTGTTTAGGCAGGGAACATTCTTTCTGTATTGTTCTGCTAACAGTTGGATTTTATTACCTAGGATACTTCCAAAGGATGCTTTCAGTATTTTCATCTATTGTAGGATGATTTGGGTCTGGATGAGATCGGGAACAGATTCTTCTAGAAGCCAATACTTGGACCCAAAAATCAGAAAGGTTAATATTTTATGACAGACTTAAAGGACAAACCAATCTGTAAAAGAGATACTTAATCCACAAAGTATTCTTGACTGTGTTATTTTGATGTTGTGATGATAAAATAAGTTTCCCAATGGAGTCTATGGAAAACCAGTGGAGTCAGCAAACCTATTGAAAGCCAGTGGAGTCACCAAGTCGAGGGTTTTTAATTTTTTAATAGCTGGTTGTTGTCCACCATTAGCAATCAGATACCATTCTTGGCTAACACTTGATTCATATACGTTAACATGAGGTTTTATGAGTTCTTGAGATGATATTAAGCTATTAACTAGTTATTATCCCCATTATGGTTGCCACTATGTTGGCTCCCCGTGATTTGCAAGATTGGAAAGAAAAAACTCTGCAGGGAACGACATCAGACCACTTTGGAGTCCAAGGAACTAGCCTTCTTGGACTCAGAGAGGGCTCTCTCTATGTATGTGTTTGTAAGTAATATTTCTTTATGCTTTTGTTTTATGATTTTAGGCTAGTTATGAATTTTGAGGACTTGTTGGTTTTGATTGATTGATCGATAGGTTGATAGATTAAAGGTGTGATTATTTGAGGGAGTGTTTCAACTAAATAGATAGACCATGAGAGACATTAATAAATTGGGCTATGGAGTCATAAAAGGATTTAATTGTTCATCAACTTTGTGAGGTTTTTCATATGGAAAGCTAACTATATCAAGTGGATCTCTTAGATTATATGTAGTATGAAATGACAATAAGTTGTGAAAATAATAGAACTAAAACTCAGTTAAGAATATTCTAACTCTACTTAAAACGAGAAAATCCTTTTAGGTAACTGTTTGAGGCAAACCAAAGGACAGGGAATACCATAGACTTCTTTGGCCACACTTTAATAAGAAACCCTTTAAGACAACAATCCAACAATCCTAGGATTACTTTCAGACAAGGAAAACATTTAAGATAACAATGAGTGCAACTAAAGAGCAAGATAAACCTATATATTTTTAATCAAACACTCTAAATACCCTCAAAGAAATAGTTTAAGACATACCAGAGGACAAGGCATACCATAGACTTCCCTCGATAGACTCTACTAAGTATACTTCAAAGAAAGGCGCTAAAAGAAATATTTCAAGCTACACCAAAGGACATGGCATACCATAGACTTCTTTGGCTTGACTCTATTAAATCATTTCCAAGACAACAAGCTAGGTGGATCCAGAGAGAAATTGATAATTCTCCAATCAAACCTTGTAGAAGAAAACATTGAGATAAAGAATATAGACATAAATGGGGTGCCAAGATAACGTATCAAAATCTAAAATTTATGTTCTTTTATCAGAGAAATAATGGACAGAATGGACAATAGAAGGAAAAAATTAAAAAATAAGTAAAACTTCACCATTAACATAGTTGAAGAATCCTGTGAACATGCTTGTATTACTGATGTTAAAAATAGTTACATTACTCCAGTACAATAGATCTTTGCAACTCAGAGATTTCTCAAATCTAGCCTAGCAATCCATCAACTAGCTCAACTACGAGTAATCAGCCAACTAACCAACTAACTGACAATAGAAATCAATCATTCATGCAGTATTTATCTGTAAAATGAGGAGGTGGTCGTAAGCTAGGGTTTTAGATGTCATTTATTAGAGAGTTAATGACTTTTTGACCTTTGAGAACATGCAAGGCCCAAGGCAAAATATCTGAAAGTGAATAACTATAAAAATAACTCCTAACTTAATTGTTTGAGCTAAATTCTGGAAATGTTTGACTTTAAGGCTTCTTAATAAATTTTATAATAAGTGTAGAGTGGTTGAGAAATATCTCCGATTGTCTCAATAACTGCTAATGTCTTTATTGAAATAAAACAAGTTGTAGGTGGAAAATGTGTCCTTTGAAGAAGTAAATGCTTTGGGTTTAGTCATTCAAATTTTATTCTATGCTGATCTACCTTTTTTTAATCCTTTAAGCTTTGTTTTATGCCTTTAAACTTGGTTTTATCCTTTAATTTTCTGCCTCACTATCTTTTAATCCTTTTATTAATCCTTTAAGCTTTAATATCCATCTTTCTTTCTTGTTGTGGCCTTGATCTTCCCGTGTTTGTGCCTTTACTTCTAATTAACCTTTTTAATCCTTGATTTTAACCTTTAATCCACTGATATTAACTGTCAAAATCCTTTTGAATGTTTCCTTCTTTTCATTATGTCTCTATCTGCAATTTTTGTGTGCAGTGGAGCCATCTTTTGGCTTCGTGCGTGTCAATGTCCACCAATGATCATGATCATTGATGAGCATGCTTGATATCATGCCTCTCTCCTTTCTAATGAAACAAGAGCTATGGATCATCAACCAGAACATTTTTTTAAATATATATTGAACCCTCTGAATGCATTTTCTTCATTCCTACCATGAAAGTTGCACAAAAAACAAACTGTGAGTTTAAAACCTACGTGGAAGGGATTTTTGTGCTTATTTGGGTTTTTTTGGGCTTTTTGAGCGTAGTAGAGGTGGTAAATGGTGGATAAGGTATTCATTCCAAGCCATAGGTCTTCGGAGCCTGTGAATTGGATGAGGCAGTATGGATTTGGCGCGAAGGAGGAAAAGAGGTTTCCCCGAATGAAGGAGGCGTTTTTTGCACAGAGGGTGAGGTGGTAAGCGGTTTCAGGCAGTTGTGTGTGATTCCATTCAATGAGGGATGTGTGGTGGAGGGATACCACCCATTTTTCATGGTTGGGTTTTGTTTAACCCCCACACAATATATTTGCGATAAGGACTGTGGTCGTTGGATCTCAAAGGTGGAGATCAATGACAATTAGGAGGTCTAGAGCAGCATGCAAATCAAATGGAGTGGGCCCAGGTAGACAGGTGGCAAGGTGTCCCTGAAGCACAGGGTTCGATGTATGTGGGGCCCGGGGTGAATAAAAACAAGTGAAATTGCCTTTTTATTAAAGGAATGGGAAGGGGTCATATGAAGGGTTTTTAATAAAGGTGAGGGTAGTAAAAATTAAAGCAGGGGGCTTTAATAGTTAGAAAGGGGCGGGTTTTATAAAAGAAAAGAGTCATGTTTTTAATATTAAAATAGAGTTTTAATATACATAAAGGAGGGTCCAAAAGGTTTATATTTTGATTTAAAACAATGTGAAAAAGGGACTTTTGCATTGTTTTTAAGGAAATGAGGGAATTTTATGAAGTGAGGGGGTTAAGTGGAGTTTTTAGGAATGAAAGTGGGTTTTTAGTGGGGGAAATGAGGGAGTGATACTTTTGGTCAACAAGAGGGATGAAAAATGAGAGAAATAAGCCCATAATGAGTCTTTAAGAGTAGCAAGGTGACTTTGAGAAAGCAAACTGAGAGATAGGGAGAAAGGATTTTATGAAGATAATGAAGGTAGTGAGATTTCTGAAAATAAATGATAGTCAAGGAATGCTATCTTCAGCTGCTTGTAATAAATCCATAGTCACCTAGTGAATTTGTAGAATACAGGAGGATAACATGTTGAAAATTTGAGGTTGATACTTGGATCTTCTGCATCTCAATTTGTATCAATCACACTATGGTTTCCATATGGCACACATTTTAATATGCTCATGTTCCTTTTCTAATATGCAATGATTCCTCCTTATGGTATCTACTTTCTGATTAGATGCACCAATGTCTCCATAGTGTATATCCTCTCGATGGATCTTATCATCAACATGTCTGGAAATTTTTTTTCATCTTTGTATGGGGACTAAATTCCTATTGGTTTTCTTGTCCAACTATAACTTGATCCTCCAAAAGTGTAAGCTTTTGCGTTTAAAAACCAACAAGCTTATTTTTCATTGTTTAATTCAAACTACCAGCAACTGAGAAGCTAAAAGAATCAACACCATCTTTGATTTTAACCTAACTAGTCTTATTATCTGCGAGTATTTCCGTAATCACAATGATGAGTAGATGCTCTTCATGGATTATTTCTCTCATTATATCTGTTAGTAAAATCCACAAAATATATCCCTACATTTGGATCTTAGGAAAAAAAAACCATGATTGTTATCATTTAAATTATCCATATCTCTTGTAGCCCAAAAATCTGTTTGCTTTGGATAAGCTCTATCTCTCAAAAGGAACCCTATTATAAGTTTAAGAAAAATTATGTCCTCTTGAGTTTTGATAAAGTATGATGGAATGAAATGAGGAGAGGATGAGATCGAGGTTTACAATGTCAGAATATAGGTTCATTAAGATGACGACCTTGGTTTGAAGATATCCACCATACAAACGAGGACCACCCATACTTATCATTTCCATCTCTCTTTCATCATCAATACTAACATACTGAGGACATGTAGCCTGTGGAGGCCCATGGTAGTCATTGCAATTCAAATAATTAGAATAAATGCCACATCCGCAAGTTTTTATATTTAATCTCTGCATCCAATGTGGCCATTTCTTATTATGAGACTTACCACATCCAAAAATGGAATCATTCACATAATTTTGAAGAAGTCTATCAAGGTCAACATAATTTTTTTCACATTTACAACTTTTGTCACAATTTTTGGTTCTTGAAGCTTGAGCACTTTCATAACAAAATCAGGAAAATTCAAGCAACATAAAAATTGGTCCACTAGTCTCTTTTCAATTGTTGATATTAGAATGAAGTTTTATTAGAGGCACTACTTGTTTGTTTGTTTATTTTGGTTATAAAAGGTTTTTCTCTTGGTTTTATGTGAATTTTAATTTATCATATGTAGCATGTTAATAAAAGGAAAAGAATAACAGGTTACATTTATCTTGCAGAAATTGATGTTGAGTGAGAGGATACAAATTAAAACCAAGCTACAGTTATCTTTGGTAAATGCGGATGAACATATTTAAAATCCACCTCAGAATAGACCCTATACAGAGCTTGAACATAAGTAATATATGGATTTTACTTTTGCAGATATGTTCTTTTTTCTACCCAAAATATCACAACAAGACAAATATTGATATTGTAGAAATTGTTTAAGGACCTCATTGAGGTCGATTTTTTCTAATGTCCTACTTGATTGATACCTTCTCATATGTCAGGAAAACTTTAAATATGAATTAATATGTTCCTGAAAAAAATCATATTAAAATTTTATAGATATAAAAGATATAAAAGAATGTCAATGCCTTTGTTTGACTGTTACTTTGACTCTATTGTGTGCATGTTACAGGAAATGTGATTGGAGAAAGGATGGGTATACAATGTAGAGTATGTCATGGATATGATTAAATTTTTTTTAGAGATCCTTCAGGAACATGAGCCATCGACTTTGGAAATTTTTTTAGTAGGGATTCCTATGATTTTTAATGTTGTGATTATTTCACTTCATGGTTATTTTAGGAAGAAAATGTTTTAGGAATGCCAGAGAAGACATCAATGGGCAGGTAAAGATATTTTTTTATAATTGCAATGTCCATTTCATGATATCCTCTCTTTATTTTTTGATTGCATTTTCAACGTTTCTTTTGATTTTGTTTTGTATTTTAACTATGAAATTGAAATAATTGGTATCATGTCCATTTAAAAAAGAACCAAAGCTTTAAGATGAAATTAGTATTGTAGGTTTTAACCTTGAAAAGAAATTATATGAAAACAAATTCTTAAAAAAATGGAAAATAAACAATACCAAGAGCATAAAACATAAAACATATATACACAGATATTTTCTCCTGGATCCCAAATCTGGACTACCAGCTTGATTTTTCATTATATTCCTTTAGTGTTACAATACATATATATACATGCCGAAGCATTCATAAACACCAATCCATTAACCATGGATTAGAACATAACAGTAGTTCCCTTGACCGGATCTACAAAATACCAAGGGTCAAAAATCATCATGCCCCAAAACCATATGAAAACCCATGCACAAAACCATAGGCGGGTCCGCCAACCAAAAATAAGGAAAAAAAATTCAGGGGGCACTGCCCCTGCTTCCTTTTCCCAATCCAATGTATAAGGGGGGTATTTCCCCCCTGTTGATCAAGAGTTCATAATTTTTTCTCAAAATTCAAAGTTATAGGACTGGGTTGAAACTAGTATGGTTTCGTAGATCTCATCTTCCTGATTCTGACACTGTGGATGATTCATAAAACCGATGTTATATGAGGGAGATATCATGTTCTGATAAAAAAGCCAAACAGGTAAATTTTGCGATAGTTTGACTAGGGTTGACTAGGATGCATAGTCATCAAGGTGGAGGTACAGTGAGAAAAAAATAATATTTCGAAGAATATTCCTTTCCTCAAATCCAATCATGGCATGGAAAGTGTCATTGTTTTATTTGTTGAAAGTATGGTTCATAGGGCCAATCACAAGTGCCGAGTGGACTGCCCTAAGGCTACCATGTGCCCGTGAAGAAGAGTGATAAAATTTTGTGGAGGCTGCAGGAATCGACCCTCGGACCTCTTGTGGGCATGCACATGTCTTTACCATCTAGTCTACGCATTGGATCTTAACCTTGTAGTTATCAGCTTATACTTATGTTTGATTGCAAATGGAGTTGGGGGTTGGGGAACTACTGGTGGTCCCAACCTGCCAACAGTTCCCGGCATGTGTTCACATAGTATATATGTAATTCCAACCAACCGATGGTTATGCAAACCCACCAGTGTTCAACGCTTGTCACATGAAAATGTAAACTCTAATAAATCTGTGCGATTTATGAAATTGTCAGAGCTAACCAACCATCAAACCTGGAGTTTCGACTTTATCACCACAGTTAAATTCCATGGGTTCCACCGACCGTTACGGTTAGGCCACAGGTTTGGAGTGTGCATGTGGCCATCCCAACCACTAGCACTTTATGTTGTAGTTAATTCCGACAGATTTTTTTCCAGTGCACCATTTTGGGCGAGATTAGCTATTTTAGCTCTAGTTAAGTGGAGTTTTCCACTTTTAGTGGAGCTTTTCTTGATGTAACCAGGTAAAAGAGTAGGAGAGTCAATTTTCACCCATTATGAGTGAATGAAGAGTCATTTTTTACTAATTGGGGAATTATGGAGCCATTGGTGCAGAGAAAACAAACAATGGAGCACTATAACTACATGTAATAACAAAATTTTGAGCATAAGGAAAGATGGACATGCCATTGGGAGCTGGACCAATAGATGTAGACCAGGCAGGGTGAACTGCTTTATCATTTATGCTATGTAAATTTCATGTGGTGACTTATTTCTCTTTTTTACACTATTTTTCAGTGTTATTTGTGCTTATTTC
This sequence comes from Pinus albicaulis, assembly GCA_034641835.2. Lineage (NCBI taxonomy): Eukaryota > Viridiplantae > Streptophyta > Pinopsida > Pinales > Pinaceae > Pinus > Pinus albicaulis. The sequence continues at coordinate 410,045,685 of CM076584.1, read as the reverse complement.
ATGCTTCTAATTCACCCAAAATCATCTACTATTCATGTACGAACACCTCAATCCTTAAGAAAACTAATGAACATATTATGTACATGTTTTATAACTGAAAAGACACTTAGCACAATAAAAGTAATACATTCATTTCAGATCAGGTTGGTATCAGAGCTATAGTTTATTCTCTGGTGTTGTTTTGTGCAAAGAATTGTTTAAATATTTGCAGGTTTTTTATGATTACAAGGCTCAAGCTCAAGACAGGAGAAGGAAAGTTGGTGGAAACAGAAGAGTCTCAAGAAGATCCAAAGCAAAGAGAGCAATATTGCCACAATATCCACCACCTAGTTCACCTTCTAAATAAGTAGAAGCTCCATTACGAATGTCTCATGAGGAAGGAGAAATCCATGAAGAAATTGATCCCAAGGAGGAAGAAAGAGTTTTCAGGAAATAATTCCTTGACATGACTGAGATGGTTATAATCCTTTATCAAGAAAGGAATGAGATAATAGAAGGAGAAGGATCTAAACTTCACAAGGAAGGAAAAGGATCTTTAGGAGATCACAATGATGAAGATAATTCAAAGAAGGGAAATGGAGGAAATGGAGGCAATGGAGAGCCATCATCCTCACCCTCATCTCATCATCCTCTACTTCTTCTTCAGTACATCAGCCACAGAAGTCAAAGAACAATGGTAAAATTCATTGTTTAAAACTTGATGTTAAGTTTTAATTTCCAATGTTTAATGGTGAAGTCAATGCAAAAAATCTTGATATTTGGATTGTACAACTGGAGGTCTATTTTGGAATCCAGAACCTTCAAGATGATGATACCAAAATTCAATTAGCTTCATTGAGAATGGAAGTTGCAACACTTGTTTGTTGGGAAGCCAAGACAAAGGAGGAGATCAAGAAACATGGTAAGATTATTCTATCATGGTATGATTTCATTACTTCTATTAAACAATATTTTAATCCATAACCTCATATGCAGAAAGCTATCATGAACTGGCAGAACTTTAGGAAATTGAAGGGACAAAATGTGCAAGAGTAAAAATAAGAATTTAGGAGAAGATATCTCTTATTAGGGGTAGATTTGCAGAGCCAAGATACTTTGCTCAAGTACATAGGAGGCTTACATATCTAACTAAAGAATACTATTCTCATATGTAACCCCACCAGTCTAGATGAAGTATGTGTTTAGGCCACACATCTAGAAGCTAGAGGGAAGAACATATATGAAGAGGGTAGAAAGAAACCTTTTAAGGGTAAATTCAAGGAAAATACCTCAAAAGGTAAAAAAAAATAATGCATCCGTTAAGAAAAAGGGTGAAAAAATGGTTTGTAAAAACTGTTCAAAATAAGGCCATGATGAAACTCATTGTTGGAAATTACATCCTGAAATGAGGCCAAAGAAAGCCAATAACAAAGGGAAACATAAAACTACTGCTACAAATTGACATGATTTAGGAGATGATTCAGGCGACGAATCAAATATTACCACCATGGGACTGAAGAACATGAAGGGAAAATAAATTGAAACTAAACCTAATACCAGCACCTAAAACTGTCACATAAGCACTCCAAATGGAGAAGAAAGAATAGAAATGGATCATGTGAGGGGCATATCCAAACATACCAAGATTGACACAATGTTTGATAGTGGGTCACAAGAAAACTTAATCTCTAAATATTTGATCAAGGAACTTAGCCTTGAGACCATACAACATCCAAAATCATATCCATTGGGTTGGATTTGTAAGGATGCAAATTTACATGTTTCAAAGAAATGTATATTGTGGTTTGCAATGACTGCAAATTTTGTTGACACAATTGAATTATATGTGGTTCCACTTGACATCACTGGTATTGTATTGGGGAGTCCTTACTTGTATGACAGGAAATCGATCTTCCATCACCATAAGAAAAAATATTATTTATTCAAAGATGGCAAGGAGTTCATTTTTAAAGAACATTGCAAGAAGACAAACATTGCTATGGTAAATGCTAGACATATAAAGAGGCTGCTAAATTCAAGTAAGAATTTTGTTCTTCTTATGATTAACCAAAAAGCTGATGTTAATCACGAATCACTTGAGGGATGTGATCCTAAGTTGAAATCAGATTTATATGATGTAGTTAATGCACATCATGAGATGTCTTAGGAGCCAACAGGATTACCTCCAAAAAGAGAGATTCAACATCAGATTCAATTGCAGCAAGATTATCCTCTTCCAAACATTGGTATGTGTCACATGTCGATAGTGGAGAATGTTGAAATAAAGAGGAAAATCAAGATATGTTGGAAAAAGGAATCATAATTCCAAGAACCTCACCATGTGGTTCACCCACAGTCTTGATACCAAAGGAAGATGGGACTTGGTGCATGTGTGTAGATTTTTGAGCTTTGAACAAGATCACAGTAAAGAATCATTACCGACTCCCAAGAATAGATGATTTGATTTATTAGCTGAAAGAAGAATTTTTTTTCGCTAAGTTAGATTTACGAAGTGGATATCATCAAGTAAGAATTGCAGAAAGTGATATATGGAAAACTGCACTCAAAACCAAACAGGGACTCTTTGAGTGGCTAGTTATGCCATTTGGTTTGTGTAATGCACCAACAACTTTCATGCATGTTATTAATAGTGTTTTGCATCCATTCCTTGATGACTTTGTGATTGTGTACTTAGATGACATATTAATTCTCAGCAAAAAAGGAGAATATCATGTCTTGCATGTGAATAGAGTGCTTGATGTTTTGAAGAAAGAGAAATTTTTTCTTAAGATGTCAAAGTGTGAGTTTGGAAAGACTTCTTTGGTCTATTTGGGACATATTGTAGGAGGAGGAGAATTGAGGATTGATCCTTCTAAAGTGGAAGCCATTGTGAATTATCCCACAACCAAAATAGTAGCTGAGGTAAGAAGTTTCTTAGGTGCAACTCAATATTGGAGAAAGTTTATTGCTAACTTTTCTTCGATCGTAGCTCCTATGCATGCAGTGACAAGTGCGAAGAAAGGCTTCCAATGGGGAGGCAAACAATAACAAGCTTTTGAATCTTTAAAAGACAAGATTAGATTAGCTCCAGTCCTTCAAGTACCAAATTTGAGACAACCATTTGAGATTCAAACCGATGCTAGTGATTATGCCATAGAAGCAGTTCTTTTGCAGCATGGCAAGCCTATCACTTTTCATTCTGAAACTTTAAATGGTGTTGTGTGTTGTGAAACTAACTCAAAAAATAGAATAAAATAGATATCAACACCTTAGAAATAAGCCACTTTTAGGGGACAACATCCAATACATTACATCAATGAACAATTCTTGGATGATACAAATGATAAAACCTCCTTTCTAGATATAGGAGTCCATGGGGCCACAATGTAATCCTAGTGGGTCCCCAATGTAATCCTAGCTGACCTAGCAATAATAATGTAAGGGCACAATAATAAAAATATGGGGGTTACAAGGGTACAAAAATAAAAATAAGGGGGGCTACACTAACATAATAAGGGACTACACTATTAATATAGGGACTTAACATGCCCCTCTCCTTCAAATAAGTGTTGTCCTCAACGCTTGATTATTTCTTGATACTTCTGTATAAAATTCTCATCCTCCCATGTGGAATCTTCTACAGGAAAGTTCTTCCAATTGCTGAGATACTATGAAATTGATAGTATTTTCCGAGTTCTTGTTTCTATGACTGCTTCAGAAATTCTTTCGATGTGATGTTTATCTTCCTATTGTTTCATTAGATTCTGCACCAAAGTTACGTTATCCTTTGAGAGTTGGAGAACTTGTTGTTGATGCTTGATGTGATCTTCAAATAATTTATCCTCCATATTAGCTATTATTTGATCCTTCAAACCATCCAACCTAGCCTCCATTTCTACTTTTGAACCATAAATGTCATCTTCGGTTGCTCTTCATAAGATCGAAATTTGTTGCGCTTGGTACCGTAATTTTGATATCTCATACTCCAATTCTTCTTCTTCATGTGTCATAGTATAGCCTTTTTAGGGCTTAATGGGTATGGATTTATTTTTTGGAGGCATTATAGAACCCAATACTAATAAAAATTCTAAAATATGCCCTTGTAATTACTTCAAACTACTTTTTGAAACAAAAGTTACGCAATTTTAAGAACCAAATACACACCATTTTCTTGATTTTGAGGAGCACCATATTGAAATTGAAATACCTTTGTGATTACAGATCTTCAATATCTGAAATTTGGCACAGTGGTAGCCCTCTGAATTCTCTTTAGAATGCCACAGTTATGACCTAATTTGGATTCTTGAAGGTAAATTTGTGCCCAATCTCCTACAATGACCTAATTATGGACTGGTTCAATAGAGCAAACTTGTACGACTTGCCACGTGTCACTGTTTCCTCCTTCGGCTTTGAAATTTGTAGAAAGGAAACTAAAGTTCATGTACTTGCGACCACTTTTTCCAAAATTCCAATCTGATGCTTAGAGAGAGAGTTATGAATATTTTCCCATGATCATCTCTTTGAGACGAAATTCTGGAGCTTGCAAAATACCTAACTTCCACAGACCATATCTCCGAACATATTGCGAACCAAGATTTGAAATTTTGTGACAATGTTCCTCAGGATTTCGGCTTTGCACTATAAAAATTTTAGCTTCTGAACCTTCATAGACAAAACGTTATAGCGAAAATTCTATAATGAAGCGTTTCAGTTAAATTCAGGAGCCTGCACAAATCCCTAACTTCCATAGATCATAACTTGGCTACGCACTAAAAATTTCAGCTTCTAAACCTTCGTAGAAAAAACGTTATAGCGAAAATTCCGCGATGACCTATTTAAGTGAAATTCAGGAGCCTGCAAAAAGCCCTAAATTCCACAGATCATATCTTCGGAAATATTGTGAATCAAGCTTTGAAATTTTTTGACGATGTGCCTTAGGATTTTGTTTTCACACCCTAAAACTTTCAGCTTCTAAAATTTTGTAGAAAACGAGTTATAGGAAAAATGCCACGATGACCTATTTGGAGCAGTGTTGGAACAGGGTCTCCTTGCAAGCTATGAAACCGGTTCATTTTGGGTATTTTTGTTATATTTAGTATAGCGCAGGGGTTTTGGGGTGGGTCAAATTCCCGAAAAGAATTGTAATGGGGTTAAATGGTAAATTAGGGGTCCGAAAACCATGGGTTGCGGACCATAGGAATGTTAAAGCTAGATTTTTATAAATAGAGAGGCATTTTGGATTGTAAGAGGTAACATTTGGCTAAGCTATTGATGCGATCTGTTGTGTAAGTGATCTGCTGGGGTTTTGGGGGAACAAAATCTTGTTGGCTGATTGCATGGAGATTCTAGTCCAGCTGTGTGCGGACCCTACTGCTATGTGCACAGATTGGGAAGGGAATTGTAAGGGTAACAAATGAATGAATATGCAATATTGTTGGATCTAAATATGTGAGTATTATTGAATGGATTGCTGCTAATTATTGTGTTATGCATTTCTCTGTCTTTACGCTACGAAGGTCTATATATTGCATGATTGAATCTATTCTTCTTTGGTTCTATCATGCTGCGAAAGTCTGTGTATTGAAGTAAATCTAGATCTATCTATTCAGATATATATATTGCTGTGTTAAGATTATGAAAATAATAGAAGTGTAGATCTAGTGCACGTGGATGAAATTGGACATATACTTGATCCTGCGCAGAGATAATCTAAATAGAACGCAACCCTGCTTGCCTTACCCTTCCTTTCTCAGGGTGCGGAAACCTGGTTCCAGCACCCACCCAAACTACTTCAGGTGAGACTGTGACCTACGCAAGCTGGTCACTACCGAAAGGGACAGTAGTATAGGGGTTTTTTGGAAAACCTTGCACATCGAACCTTGGTCAGGACCCCTCAATCCAACAAATGGTTCCGTTCCCGGGACTAGAAGAGATTTGAGAACGGGATCGGATAGTGGCATCATAGATTTCACGTAGGGCTGAATGAGCCAAGGTATAGTGCAGAACAGCGGAAAATATTAGGACAAGCGAGCGGAAGATCACCCTACCCATATTCCATCGGGACCTATACAAAATTTATCAGCTACCCTGACGCTAGGGCATCAGGAAGGTAAACTAGAGGAACCCATGGAAACACACTTAAAATTACCTACATTTAAAGGAGAAGTCGATGAGGACCTATAATGATTCTGGTTCGTGGGCGACTCGATATGGAAAATGGAAGGGGTGGTAAGTGATACGGTAAAAAGAGCTAAGCTATCCTTGGCTTTTGAGGAAAGGGTGTTAGGAATTTACCGCAGGAAAAATAAGGAATTTAATAAGAGAAATAAACATAAAAGAAGCCAGCAAAAAATCATAAAAATTAACATAAATATTTAACCGGGAAAACCCCAAACTCTGGGGAAAAACCCAACCAATGAAATTTCATTAACCGTTGGCCAAAACCCTGCCAATCCGGCCAAGTGAGCCCTCACCACTCACCTCCAGGCCTTCATTACAATGAAGTATTCCCAGCCTTTTATAGGCTCCATTACATGCAATACCATGGGTCGAAAACCATGGGTGCACAATACCATGTGCCTAAAAACCACTACTATTTACCATAGTCAACATCGACTCTACCCTGAGTCATGTTTACCTAACAATTCCCCCCTTAAACTTGACTTGGGGATTATTGACTAAATCCAGCCAAACCTGCTAAATGAGACAACCCCACTCACTCTAGCTCTTCCCCCCTCAAATTTCTACTCAGGGTAATTGTTAAATTGACATCCCCCCTATCACCTAGGTATAACCTAGACTTTACCAGTGATTACCCAGGGGTACGCATACCATACCAGGTCTTACAACAGTATGCCCATTTACATGTAAAAAATTAACTCATTTTTTTTTTCATTGTTGCTATTCTTTCTATGACCATTCTCTACATTCATGATGTCCTCTCCAAAGAGGACATCATATTTGAATCTTCCCACCAACTGCAATAAAATAAATAAATTTTTTCATGAGCCTTTCCACAGCCTCTGCTGTGCATATCTTGAACAGTATGATCTTCACCAATCATCAAACATGCTAACACCTTTCCTATTCAATGTCCATAGCTTCATATCACTAAGTGCTTTGAGAATTTCTAGATCCTTTTGGCCTCTTCCAAAAATTCTACATGCTCTACCTTCTTGTAGTGGTTCTCTCCAGCACCACTGCTTCATCACACAATACACAACTATTGTGACTTCTACACAATCATGCACACCTATTGGTTGTAATCATCATAGCATCATCCACCACTGGGGTAGTGGCTTACGTAGTCTTCCATAACTCCACGAAAATGATTGTATGCCTCGTTCATGTCCTCAGCGTGTTCTCCTCCATATTAAGAGCGGATGATTCACTATATTTCATTGATGCTGATGTGCAACTTGAATTGTGCCTTATTGGAGCATCTTTGCACAACGATCAACCCATCCAAACCTTAGATTGAATCCTCACGCGAGTAGCTAGTGCCTCTATGAGAAATGCACTAAGTGCAAACTTCTCAGTTTTCTTTGACATGATGTCTGCGTAGATATTACTGTGCTAATTCAAGCGCAGTACTCATGACCTCTTATTCAAACCCTCTGTGCACTCATAAATATTTTGCCATACCGGTTTCTTCTTGACCCGGTCTTTTAGGCACCTTCTATCTGTGGGATGAGGGAAACATCACTAAACACCTTCCATCTGTGCGATGAGGGAAACATACCAATTCGCCTTTCTTCCCAACTCGAATATCTGCATCCAGGCATAGTTCATGCCTTGGAGTCCTGAGAATATCTCGTGGACTATGTGTAGTCCTGTGGCTATCATCCTCACATTGTGGAAGCTTTCCACTACCGTCTACATTGCTTTGATTTAACCCTGGGCTCTCCATTTCATGCCCATCTCCTTGGCCACATTGAGAGCTACCCTGATCACCTCTTACAACGATCGCATCGGGCTTGCTGCTTACCAGATTCCCTCCGATGTTTGCATACCACCCAAAATAAAATTCTTCATGCACTGCGCCCCACCCACAACCATGGTCGCAACCACGAGGATGGAAGATCTTCTCACCGACACCGCACTCAAATTTAAAACCCACGGCATGACTAGGCTATGACTCATCCAACATAGAAATGGAAATACCTAGAGAGCTTGGCATAAGCGCTCTAGAACTTGTTAAGTCCTCTCGTGAAAATTGATTCGACTTCTTCTCATTTCCTTGCCACGATCTCGGCCTGGGTGAGTCCAAGATTTCTTATCCTTCACACCTCTCCCATGCTATCTTCGTCATCATGATTTTTGTCTATGGCCACTCCATATAAATATCGGATTCAGATTTGCATTTAGAAGCAGATCCACAGTTCATCACGATGTTCAGGGCTCTCAGTGATTGCAGGGTCTTCTCGAGCCACACAATGACAACATCCACCTTGACATATTCCATGTCAGGCATATCGCTCTACATGATCTACGATCATATCTCTCTATCCATCGGGCCATAAAACCCTTGATCACAGAAGTGTCCCTTTGAAGCCGATATTTATCTCTCATACCATTCCAACTCTTTGGCAATGAGAACAAGAATAACAAAGCTCTAACTTCATCATCAAATTTTACCCCTACAGAACTTAAATGATTGATAACTGTATTAAAATCATTTAAATGGTCTACAACAGATCCACCTTCCAACATCTTCATATTAAATAATTGTTTCATAAGAAATACCTTGTTTGAGGCCAAGGGTTTTTCATATAGTTTCGCCAACGACTACATCAAACCCTCTATTGCTGTTTCCTTCAAAATATTGAAGGCAACCAATGCCGCAAGGCATAACTGTACTATTCTGAGTGCCTTTCTATCAAGAATGTTCCATTCTGCATCTGTCATGGCCATCAGCTTCTTTGTTTTTCCGCTCAATGGTAGGTACAGATCTTTCTGATACAGATAATCTTCCATCTGCATCTTCCATAGTGGGAATTTTTGGCCGTTAAATTTCTCGACCCTAAACTTACCATGTTGAAGTTTTTTCCTCTTTTATGTTTATTTCTCTCAGTAAATTCCTTATTTTTCCTACAGTAAATTCCTAACAAAGGGCACTGGATTGGTATATGTGGTACATATCTCAAAATGGGAGCACAACACTTCAAAATATTAAGGATGCCCTAAAACAAAAATTTCGGAAACCAAAGTCCTATTCCCAACTGGTATCGGAAGTAAAGGACTTCAAGTAGGGAGCATCTGAGTCAGTCTAGGAAGCTGATCAATGATTAAATAAAGCAATCCGGGAAGGTGAGTTTAAGTATGACGACAAAAAACACACAGAATGGTTTATTTCTATGCTCCTACCTAACTTGCGTATGCCCATGGTCCATCAGACTTTTTAATCACAAGAAAAAGCCTTGGAAGCTGCCATGAAACTTGAAGTAGCACCTAAGGATGATACAAGAGAAGGTGTACAACAAATTTAGGAGCAGCTCGAGGCCAAGCACATGGAAATATAGAGCTTACGAATGGAATGACAGAAGGGGGTAACCACGAACCTTTGGTGCGAGGATTTCCAGGTGGCGGGACTACATGATACAACCCAGTGTCCGCGGGTCAATAGAGGTGAATTGAAGAAAAAATGGTGCAAGTTCTGCCAATCTATAGGACATGATGAGCAGAACTGTCGCACATATGACTTACTGGTATATTGAGGAACCCTATGTAGGGTACAATCTAATCTTGCATCTCCAATATCCCCCGCGAGCTTTGGTGGCTCCCCCGCACAGGGCAGGGGGGATGGGAGGAAGTGTTGGGCGCCTACGGGGCCAATTGATCTGTGACAGCTGTAGATAAGTAGGGCACTTTGCTCGGGACTACTCAAATCCCACTAGGGAAGCCTATAAATACTACCCACAGTTGGACCATGAACTCGAAGACTGCCCAATTTTTCTAACAAAGATGAAGGACAAACAGTGTACTGCCACACGAAATATACAGAGAGTCAAAACAAAGCATAAGGAGAGGAGCTTGTTGTTCGAAAGGAACCAGCTCCTAGACTAGAAGCCCCTGCACATTTTTAGAAGAAGAAGTTGAAACCTTTTTGAGGGCATGCATTAAGCTCCTATGTAGCCCGCAGACGAGGGAAAGTCTTCAATTATTAATACAGGACTGCGCAGTTCAGCCTATCATGAAGACTAAGGTTAAGGAGATACACAAATTACACAGCTATAAGAGGTGCACCAGGGGAGAGATGCACTTGACTACACAGATTGGTGATTATGAGATAGATCAGGTTATTCTAGATCTGGGATCTGATGCGAATGTCTTACCAAAACAAACCTGACAATGAATGAGAGAACCTAAACTAGACTGCTCCTCCATCCAACTGCGAATGGCGAACCAAAAAAATATCATCCCTCTGGGATGATTGCCCAGTGTTATGGTTGATATCGCAGGAGTAAAGATCCTGGCTAACTTTGAGGTCATAGAAATTGTGGAAGATACAGACCCCTACCCTACGCTCCTAGGGATAGACTGGGCTATTGATGTAGGAGGTATCATTAATCTAAAAAAACGCATCATGGTGTTTGAGAAGAATGGGACACATGTAATAATACCACTGGATCCTGAGGTTGCATGGTATATTGAACCAGCATATGAAGACGAGGAGCTTGATCACATCTACAGGATGACAGCACAGGACGAGGACCGGGATAACCCTACAACATGCAGACTATTCAATTGGGAAAAGAGTAGGGAATATTTTTCTGATCCAGATGAAGAACTTGAAAAGTGGCAGACTTGGCTACACGATGTTTCGACTCTACGATGCCCTTGAACTGGAAGAACCCTCTACTACATTACTTCGGAGGTAAGGGACCTTCCCCACTTTGATGGGTCTAGTACTGTCGAGGGCTTCATAAGAACATTATAAGCTAGGGTACCCAAGGATCAACGAATCTGAGCACTCAATATAGCACTAGGCGGCACACCGGCCTGATGGTGGGATACCCACAAGAAAGCTTTCCTGAACTGGGAGATGTGTCAGAATAGGATGGTGTTGCGATTCACACCCTCTATTGATGTGCGCACGAAGATATCCCTGGGGCCTAGAGATCCCTGTGTGCATATATGTATATGGACTACCAAGTGATCTGATTAAACCCCAGATGAGTGGATCCATCTATTTATACATGCCCTGGGTCCCATCCCCACTACTTGGTACTTAAATGTTGAATTACACCAGCGGACCTGCCATTGGGAGATATTAAAAGAGGATTTCCTCGGAACATTCAGACTCATTGGGGGAACATAAATTCTTTATGAAGCCCTGCAATACATTGATGCATTCATATTTAAGAAGCCTCACCCTCACACCCCACGAGTCGTTCTGACATGGGAGGCCCAGATGCAAGACATAGTCAACTGCCAGAGCTTGGTGATTAATGAAGAAGAAGAGGACCCATGAAATCTCCTTGTTCCGGAATTTGAAGGGGCACATGTCATTCTCAGACCATCGCTTATCAATGATGATGTGACACAACTTCTCCGGCTACGTGAGGTTAATATTGAGACAAATTAACACCCTAAAATGGTGAAAATTGGGGACTATTGGGATGAAGGCACTGTGGGAAACGTTGTTGAGCTACTCATGGAGTACCAGGACTTATTCCCTACAAAATTCTCTGAGCTCAAGGGAATCACGGGGGGCCTTGGCCTTATGCACATCACTCTAAAGCCGGGGCCACGACCCATCAAGCAATGGCCCTACCGGTTGAATCCTAAATATAAACAAAAGGTTAGAGAAGAGCTGGACAAAATGCTCACCGCCGGTATCATTGAACCAGTTGAACAGTCAGATTGGATTAGCCCGATGGTCATTCAGGAGAAGAAAAAAAAGGAGATATACATATCTACGTGGACCTTTGAAAAATAAACGATGCCTGCGTTCATGACCCCTTCCCTACTCCCTTCTCTGATGAAATCTTGGATAGCATGGGTGGCCAAGAGGCCTATTCCTTCACATATGGATTCTCGGGATACCATCAGATTAGAATTGCACCAGAAGATCATAGTAAGACCAAATTTTCCACCGAATGGGGCTACTTTTAGTACACGGTCATGCCCTTTAGTCTTAAGAATGCACCTACTATCTTTTCAAGGGTCGTAGTGGCCGTGTTCAAATAATTTATCCATAAGTTTTTGGAAGTTTACTTCGATGACTGGATGGTGTTTGGCTTAGTGAAAGATCATGTCTCAAACCTGTGATTAATGTTGGATGCATGTTGAAAGCACCAGATCTCCCTGAATGTCAAGAAGTGCATCTTCTGCGTGCCATTCAGAATCTTGCTAGGGCATATAGTCTTTCGACAGGGTCTGATGGTTGATCCTGCGAAGATAGCTATAATTATCAACTTGGCAGCCCCCACAATAGAGAAACAGTTGTGATCCATTCTTGGTCACACAAGCTATTACAGGAAATTCATTCAAGCATACGCCCTGATCACAGCACACATGGACCTATTGCTAAAGAAAGATGTCTGTTTTTTTTGGAATGATGAATTTCAAAAGAGCTTTGAGCTGATCAAAGAGAAGATGGTTTCTATGCCCATACTAATATTCCCTGACTGGTCCAAAGAATTCCATGTGCATGTTGATGCATCAGGTATTGCCTTGAGTGTGGTCCTTATGCAGCCTGGAAAAGGGGATATTGATCATCCGGTTACCTTTGCCAGTCGAAAACTCTCTGGTGCCGAACGGAATTACTCTACCACTAAATGTGAAGGCCTGCCTATGGTGTATGCACTACAAAAATATCGCCACTATCTGTTGGGGGGACACTTTAAGATATTTAGAGACCATTCGGCTTTGAAATACTTGTTCAACAAGCTTGTGATGGGGGGGTAGATTCACCGTTGGTTGTTGCTATTTCAAGAATACAATTTTGAGATCATCGTGAAGCCTGGAAGTTTGAATGCAGGCCCAGATCATCGGTCGCGTATTGAGATAGGGGAAGAACCCACTAACTTGGATGAATGATTACCTGTTGCGCAACTATTTACCATTAAAATGGTGGATGACCACTTTGCTTATATCCTTGAGTTCCTTACTGCGGGTAGGGCCCTGCTGCATATTTGGTACAACAAAAAAAGGAGTTGGTCACTCGAGCAACAGATTTTACTATAATTTCCAAATATCTATACAAGCTAGGCGCAGATGAAATACTCCGCAGATACGTATTAGAACATGAACGACCCACCGTCCTCGCAGAAGCCCATGAGGGAGTCATTGGCGGCCACTACGCAAAAAGGGCTACAGCGCAAAATATTCTAAGGGTTAGCTTGTGGTGGCCTACCCTGCATCAGGATTCTTACACCTATTTTAGAGCATGTGATACCTATCAAAAAACTAGTAGCCCATCATGATGCAATGATATGCCGTTACAGCCCCAAATGGCCCTACAGGCTTTTGATAAATGGGCCATTGACTTTATAGGACCCATTAATCTGCTAGGCAACAAACCGGTGCGTGCTACATTATCACTTCCACTGACTGTGTCACACGATGGGCTAAGGCACAGGCCGTGAAGGATTGTACCACCGATACTGCCAGACATTTCATCTTTAAGCATATTTTGACCAGGTTTAGCTGCCCGAAAATCCTAATGAGCGACCAAGGTATACATTTCGTTAACCAAACAATTCAAGCTTTGAACGATGAATTCTGGATCCACCATGCCAAGAGTACACCATACCATCCCTAAGCTAATGGGACAGTGGAAGCTTTCAACAAAATTTTGGAACAAGCACTAACGAATGTTTGTAATTCCGATCATAGTGACTGGGATATTCGCATCTCCTCGGTCCTGTGGGCTTATCGGACGACCTGCAAAAATATGACCGGTAGGACACCTTTTCGAATGGTCTATGGCAAGGAGGCCATGATGCCCATAGAATACATTGTTCCTAGCCTACGCATTTCAACATTTACAGATATGGCAGACTCTGATATCAGAGAAGAACGCCTAGCGCAACTCGTAACATTGGAAGAAGATCAGTTTATTGCTCAGTTTCAACATCAGGTAAAAAAAGATAGAAATAAAGCCTGGCATGATTGACATATTCGCCAAAAGATATTTGTTGTAGGTGATCTCATCTTGTTATACGACAGCCAGTTTGCGAAACATCTTGGAAAATTCCGGCAGCACTGGCTTGGTCCCTACATAGTTCAAAAGATTACGAATGGCAGCACAGTCCAGTTAGCTACCATGCATGGTGACCTCCTCCCTGGTTTTGTCAATGGCGGATGACTCAAACCATATCGGGCTACGAATCATGAGGATGCAGTAGTACCGTGACTTAGGACGAGTCACAAGATTGTGTTGGGGGACTGGTGGAATGGGGTCTCCTTGCAAGCTATGAAACCGGTCCATTTTGGATATTTTTGTTATATTTAGTATAGCACAAGGATTTTTGGGTGGGTCAAAGCCCAGAAAATCATTGTAATGGGGTTAAAGGGTAAACTAGGGGTCCAAAAACCATGTCTTGTGGACCATAGGAATGTTAAAGCTAGATTTTTATAAATAGAGAGGCATTTCGCATGTAAGAGGTAAGATTTGGCTAGGCTATTGATGCGATCTGTTGTGTAAGAGATCTGTTGGGTTTTTTGGGGAACAGACTCTTGTTGGCTATGTGCGCAGAGATCCTAGTCCAGCTATGTGCGGACCCTGCTGCTGTGTGCACAGGTTGGGAAGGGAATTTTAAGGGTATCGAATGAATGGATATGCAAGATTTTTGGATCTGAATCTGTGAGTACTATTGAATAGATTGTTGCTAATTACTGTGTTATGCATTTCTCTGTCTTTGCGCTGAGAAGGTATATATATTGCATGATTGAATCTATTCTGCTTTGGTTATATCTTGCTGCGAAATTCTATGTATTGAAGTAAATCTAGATCTATCTATTCGGATATATATATTACTGTGTTAAGATTATTAAAATCATAGAAGTGTAGATCTAGTGCATGTGGATGCAATTGGACATATACTTGATCCTGTGCAGAGATAATATGAATAGAACATAGCCTTTCTTGCCTTACCCTTCCTTTCTCACAGTGCGGAAACCTGGTTCCAGCACCCACTCAAACTACTTCGGGTGAGACTGTGACCTGCACAAGCAGGTCACTGCTGAAAGGGCCATTAGTATAGGGGTTTGTTGGCAAACCTTGCACACCAAACCTGGGTCAGGACCCCTGAAGCCAACAAGCAAGAAAACCCTAGAATCCAAAGCTTTGATACCAAATTTTGTGAAACCAACTCCAAAAATAGAAGAAAAGAGATATCAACGCCTTAGAAATAAGCGACTTTGAGGGGGAAACCTCCAATACATTACATGAATGGACAATTCTTGGATGATACAAATGAAAAAAAATCCTTTCTATATATAGGAGTCCATGGGGCCACAATGTAATCCTAGCCGACCTAACAATAATAATGTAAGGGCACAATAATAACAATATGGGGGTTACAAGGGTACAACAATAATAATAAGGGGGGCTACACTAACATAATAAGGGACTACACTATTAATATAGGGACTAAACATTGTGACTAATTATCCTACATATGAAAAAGAACTATATGCGTTGGTACAACGTTTCAGGAAGTGGAAACACTACTTGATGGGTAAAGATACTATTGTACATACCAATCACCAACCGTTACAGTACTTGCAGTCGCAAACAAAATTGCAGTAATCAAGACATTTTAGGTGGATAGGATTTCTTCAAAAGTTTCACTTGGTTATATGGTAAGACAAAGGTATTTTCAATAAAGTTGCAGATAATATTTCAAGACCAATCATTAGTGCATCTACTTTACTCAAAAATGATTATGTTGTACTTGAGAGTTACAAAGATCAATATGCCCATAACATTGATTTTTAAGATGTGTATGATAGTTTGAGTGAAGGGAATCAACTTGAATAAAAATATTATTAGATGCATAAAAATTTGTTGTTTCATTTGGGAAAGCTGTGTATTCCACAAGGGGATAGGCTAAGTGTCATGAGAGAAGCTCATTCATCTCTTATTGTTGGAAACTTTCAGGTAAGCAAAACAGTGGCGCATCTATAGAGGTATTGTTATTGGCCTTGCATGGTGGATAATGTGTCACGTTTTATAAGAGGTTTTTCTATGTGTGTAACAGTTAAGCCTAGAAATAGGAAGCTTGGCTTTTACACGCCACTACCAGTACCATCAAGGCCATGGGAGAGTGTATCCATGGACTTTGTTGGAGGTCTGCCTATGTCAAGAGAAAAACATGATTATCTTTATGTAGTTGTGGATAGATTCAATAAAATATGTATACTTATTCCATGTAAGAAAACCATTGCTGCTGAACTTTATTTTCAACATGTTTGGGTTCATCTTGGATTTCCAACTTCTATTGTTAGTGACAGGGATTCCAGGTTCATTGGGAATTTTTGGTCAAGTTTATGGAAGATGATGGAAAAAAAGTTGAAAAAGAGTATTGCTATTCGTCCACAAACAAATGGACAAACTGAGGTGGTGAAAAGAGCAGTTGTGAATTTATTGACAGGATATTGCAGCAAACATCCTAAGTTGTGTGATGAATAACTGCATTACATTCAGCACGCTTACAACTGGGCAAAGCACTCTTCAACACAAACATCACCTTTTGAAGTATTCTTTGGGTATTTTCCAAAATATCCATTAGACTTCATCTTTGGGAAGGATGTTTCAATTGATGGCCATAGTGTCATTAACAAGGCTCAAAATTTCATTGAGAAAATTCAGATTATACATCAACAAGTTCAAGAAAAGCTTGAGAAAAGTCAAAGAAAATATAAAGAGAGGCATGAAAAACATAGAGTTGATCACAAGTTTCTAGAGGGATATGAGGTATGGTTTCACATTAGCAAAGAAAGGATGCAAGGGGAAGGTGAAAATCTCAAACCCATTCACTATGGTCCTTTCAAGATCATAAAGAAAGTTGGTAATAATGCATTTCAACTTGACTTGCCTTCTTATATGCAAATGTATTCAGTTGTTAATGGTGAAAAATTATGTTTGTATGAGCCACCTTTGATTGATGATCAAGGAAGTGATGTTCAACTACCTTCTATTGAAGATTTCTCACCTAAATTTCTGGATGACCTCAATGAAGATAGAATTTTTGATAGGAGGACAAGGGCATCTAAGAGGGAAACTGTTGACTACTTTCGAGTTGGGATAAAAGGCACTAAAACAAGCAAGGAAAAATGGATGGAGGTCGGAAAGGTGAGGGAGTTGTACTCTCATCTACTGAATAGGTAATCAAGTATTTTGGGGTCCAAAAGCTTCCCAATGGGGAGGAATGATCAAGAGTTGGTCAGGAGTTCATAGCTTTTGCTCAAAATTCAGAGTTACAAGATTGGATTGAAACCATGATGGTTGCGTAGATCTTGGCTTCTTAATTTCGGCACTGTGAATGGTTAGATAAATTGATGTCATATGAGGGAGATATCGTGTTCTGATTGAAAAGCCAAATAGGTAAATTTTGCGACAGTTTGACCAGGGTTGACTGGGATGCACAGTTTGCAAGGTGGAGGTACAGTCAACAAAAATAATATTCCAAAGAATATTCCTTTCCCTAGAACCAATCATGGGTTGAAAAGTGTCATTTTTTTATTTTTTGAAAGTACAGTTCGGAGGGCCAATCACAGGGTGCCATGTGGCCAGCCCTAAGGATACCACGTGTCCCTAAAGTGGAGTGATAAAATTTTGTGGAGGCCACAGGAATCGACCCCCAAACCTCCCGTGGGCATAGACAGGTCTTTAATGTATGTTCTAGGAATTGGATATTAACCTTATAGTTGTTGTCTTATACTTATGTTTGATTACAATTGGAGTTGGGGGTTGGGGAACCGCTGATGGTCCCAACCCATCGACGGTTCTTAACGTGTGTTCACATGGTATATATATAATGGAAACCAACTGATGGTTATGCAAAACTGCCAGTGTTCAACGCTTGTCAGATGGCAATTTAAACTCCAATAACTCTGCATGGTTTATGCAACGGTCACAACTAAACAACCATCAAACCCGAATTTTTGACCTTATCACCATAGTTAAATGTCATGGGTTCTACCGACCATTACAGTTAGTTTGTGGGTTTGGGGTGCACATATGGCCACCCCAACCAATAGCACTTTATGTTTCATATAATTAAAACAATTTTTTTGCTAGCACACCATTTTGGGTGGGATTAGCTATTTTAGCTCCAGTTAAGTGGAGTTCTCCACTTTTAGTGGAGTTTTTCTAGGTGTAACTGAGCCAAAGAGTAGGAGACTCAATTTTCGCCCATTCTGAGTGAATGAAGAGTCACTTTTGACTAATTGGGGCATTCTGGAGACATTGGTGCAGATAAAATATCCATTGGAGCAATGTAACTACATGTAATAGAAAAATTTTGTGCATGATGAAATATGGACATGCCATTCGGAGCTAGACCAGCAGACGTAGCCCAGGAGGGGTGAATTGCTTCATCATGCCTGCTGTGTAAATTTCATGTGGTGACTTATTTCTTTGTTTTACACTTTTTTTCAATGTTATTTGTGCTTATTTCATGCTTCTAATTCACCTAAAATCATATAAAATTCATGG
Organism: Pinus albicaulis; assembly: GCA_034641835.2. Lineage (NCBI taxonomy): Eukaryota > Viridiplantae > Streptophyta > Pinopsida > Pinales > Pinaceae > Pinus > Pinus albicaulis. Next base: position 410,027,036 of record CM076584.1, on the reverse strand, counting down.
ACAAACACCTCAATCCTTAAGAAAAATAATGAATTGATTATGCACATGTTTTAAAACCGTTGGCTTGAGTGGTCTTGACCCAGGTTTAGAGGTTAAGGTTTGCCAACAAACCCCTATACTACTGGCCTGTTCGGTAGTGACCTGCTTGCACAGGCCAAAGTCTCACCTGAAGCAGTATGGGAGGGTGTTGGAACCAGGTTTCTACACCCTGGCAGAGAGCAGGTAAGTCAATCTGGTCCGCAACTATCGAATCTATACAGGGAGTCTCAATAAATAACCAGAAGAAAGTTTATCAGATTTTATTAACGGGTTCGCATCCACGTGCGTACTATTAGCTATACTCACAAAACAACACAATCACAACAATTTAATAGTTCATAGATACATGTACCATCAATTCAGATAGTTTGAAAATACTAATAGATATATAACTCAAGTTTGCATTAACCATAACAAACCAGATTTAGATAACATCAGATATCCACAATAATTCTGCACTTATATATCATTACCCAAAATCCTCTCACATTCCCAAATTTCCACTTGCGCACACAGCCAGTAGGGTTCACACACAGTAGGACAGAGGATCTCCATGCACACAGCCAGCAGGAGTCCTAACCCAAACAACCCTATCATAGATCTAACAGTTCTCACTTTGCATCAAACTCTATACATTCCTACCTATGACTCAAAAAGGTTCATATATTTATAGTGATTTAGCCTATGCATCCAATGGTCTGCAAACTGTTGTGGTTCCTGTGATTTGGAAGATTTGGCAATACCAAACGAAAATACAACATCAAACCACTTTGGGATCCTAGGATCTAGCCCTCCTGGATCCAGAGAGGGATCTCTCTATAAATGCAAAGAATGATATATATTTAAGGTCATTTTATGGTATTAGGCTAGGTATGAAGCATAGGGGTTTATTTGTTTTGTTTGTTTGGTTGGAGATCATTAAATGAGAAGGTTAAATTAAGTGAAGAAGGAAATAAGTAGAAGGATTTTTCAGCATGGGAAAATATGTCAAGAGAAGTGCCAATCCATTGGGCTATGGAGTCATAAAAGGGTTTACTTGCATAACAACTATCCAAGGGTTTCCATAGGGAAATTCATCTATACAAAAGGATATTTTTAGATAGATGGTGAGATGGAACATTAAGAAGTGGGGTGAAATAAAGAAACCAAAGTGTAGCCTAAGATCAGTTAAGGACTTTTAACCTATCCTGCTTTTGACATACTTCAAAGGAAACTCTCGATAAAGACACAAAGGGTAGCTTAAGATCAAGTAGGGACTTTTAACCCATCCTGCTTTTAGCATACTCTTAAGGAAAACAATCCAGCAGTCCTCATAACTGCTTTCAGACAGTAGAAAACATTTAAGATTAAACACAGAGCAAGGCCTAAGATCAAAGAAAGACTTTTAACCTTCTCTACTTTTGACACCAACTCATAGGGAAACTTTCAAGACAAACTATTGGAGAAGAAACTAGAGGACAGGGCTAACCATAGACTTCCCTAGTTCAGTATTTACTTAGCATGAAATGAAAATATCTTCAAAGAAAATGTTTCAAGTTGTACTCAGCAAGACATGGGCTCACCAACATTTCTTGACTAGTTATACTCTATAGAATTATCCTTAAAATACACATTCATAGGAAAACATAGAGATAAAGATTAACAGTGAGATTTAGGGTACTTCCAATAGTATGTCCTAATCTATGCTTCTTTTTCTTTATCAGAGAATAATGGACAGTATGAAAAACATGAAAGGAGACAATTACAATAAGGAAAACATCACCAATAATATAGACCAGGATCCTGTGAATATGCTTGTTCAATTGATGTACAAAACCAGTCACATACTTTGATTCCAATGGCTCTTTACAGTCCAAAATTCTCTTCCCAGCCTACTATATCACAAACTACTCAGCTACTTCCCCTCAGTAATAGTTTTAACAATCAATAAAATCCCAACCCTTTACAATGAATCTTCAATGAATACTTATAGGTGAATGAGGAGGTGGATTAGTAGATATGAACTTAAATGATTCTTTAAGATAGAGGGGAGGAAGTATTTGAATGCCCACTCTACTTAATGGCTCTACATTAACATTTTGGTACCCTTTAGGCTGGTTTTAGAAGTCTTTTTCAGGTTGATAATAACCTCAGGTATGTCTCTTGAAGTACTCTCTGGTTGTTGGCAGTCTATTTATCTTCTGTGACAAGTAAGGTGAAGATTTTGTCTTTTAGGTCTTCCATACTTCATAATCAATGCACTGATATTTCTAGGAGCTTTCTTCCATAATAGTAACTACTATGGAGCTTGATGAAGAGTAGAGAATGGGTAGTAGTGATTTGGTCCTTTCTTCAGTAAAAGGAATGTCCTGTTGATGTATCCTCTACGTTGTTGCAATCAATGATTTGTATTTAATTTGTGCTATTGTGGATTAGGCTTCTTAATCTTCAATAGTATGCCTTTAGCCCTTTAATCTATGTTATTTCTTCTTCAGTGCTCTTCGGCTCTGCGATGGTCTTTCACCATGGCCATAACTATAAAAACAGTGTGAATTCACCACCTTTTAAACCTGAAAAAAACGAAAAATCATTATAAAAACCAGCAGGAGTGGGGAAGGACTAATTCAGAGGCTCGTGGGGATGGAGGAGCAGTGATGCAAAAAGGTGAATGTGGCAGAAAATGTGATGAAAATACTGGCAAAGCAACTAACCAGGTGCAAACGGAGGTTTGGATGCGAGGATGAACGTTGACCATTGGATTAGAACAATCAACGGTGGATATCGCTTGATGAAGTAATTTGGGAGGGAGATGGGAAGCAAGTGAAATTTTGTCATGATATAATATGGTCCATGAGATCTCAGAGATCATGGCCAGGTTAAAAGCTAAATTTTCATTGCGAAGGGCCGTAAGGCATAAACAGGAATGGTTTTCGCGTGGTGAAAAGGGGGAAAGCGGAAATTCCCAAAAAAATGTGATTCCACTCAGTGAGTGAGGCATGTATTTCCAAAACTGCCCATATCACACAATTTTGAAATGTTACGCTTTGGGTGCAAAAATTACGTGACATTAGATATCGACATTCGGATGTGGAGTGTCAGATTGGAAGACGCAAGCTACATGTGATATGCAGCAATGTGTGCAGGCGGAACATATCGTGGGGTTGAATTAGGACCGTTAGATCTACGGATTGGACGGTTGAGATTAAAAGAGAAAGAAAAGTTTTTGAACAAGAGGAAAATGGGGTAAGTGAATGAGCGGAAAGATGGGAGCCGTCAGATCTGTAGTAATGGACGAAAAAGATCTAATCAGCGATCAGCGGAACAATGAAAGGGAGAAAGGAAAATGTGAAGTGCAATGAGATCCTGGCCTTTGGTTCTTTTGGATTCAACCTTCCAGATCAAATCGGGGAATTAGGTCATCAGAGGAAAAGAAGAAAGGGAACACTGTGTTTGTGATATGCAATTAAGTGCTGGCTGTAGGATCAGAAGAGATCAATGATCAGGATTAAATCGGTGAGTGTGATGACAGAGGGCTATGGGAGGAATGCGATGAGATCCTGGCCGTTGGTTCTTGTGGATTCAATGGTCCAAATCAAATCGGCGGGCGCGGGTGATGAGCAAAGCAAAGAAGTGATGGAGCGATGCGATTGAGCGCGGACCATCTGATCTAACATGATCAATGGTGGAGATTAAATCAGAGGTCAAGATGGTGAAGGGTTGTGAGCAGAGCCTGATTAGATCCTGGCCATTGGTTATTGTGGATTCAACGGTCCATATCCAATAGGGGGATCGACATCGGAGGAGGCAAGGAAAGGGAACAAAGAAACAGGAAACCCTGATTGCGATTGCACAATGGGGTTAGCTCTTGGTTATGGCTCCGGGTCACTTGCGGGCAAAGGGGCTAGGGCTAAGGCCGGAAGGGGCTTCAGGCCTTAATGTTAAAAAATGGTTTTTTAGGATTTTGAAGGGTTTTTTGAGGAATTTGGAGGTTTCGATAGATGTAAGGTTGGATTTTTAAACCAAATAAAGGGAAATATAAGGTTTAAAAATGGGATTAGGATGATTTAGAGGCTAAATGAGGATGTTTTCTAAGGGATTTTTTTGAAGGAAACAAGGATGAAAATGGGGATTTTGTGGGAGTGAAAAGGAGAAAATGGACACTTTTTGAAAACAGCTTCTTTCACGAATAGCAGGGTTCATTAATGGAAACAACAATGAAGATTATTTGAAGGATAAAAGACACATAGAGGCTTCAAGAATGATAGATTTACAAAGGAAATGTTTCTCTTGAAGGCTCAGAAACATATTTAGCCACTTGTTTTCTTTGACAAAATATTATGGGTGGCTAACAATGGCTCCACATGCTGGAAGTAGGCCAGATGCTTGGTACTTGACCATCCTTTCTTATTTGATCAATTGTTGCATACATGATGTGCATTATATCAGCAGAAACATTTTCCCAAACAACTACCTACCCATCCTACTGTCCTAACATTTTTTCTCCAAGGTGCATTTAGACTTGCAGACCTTTCACATTATCATTTTTTATTGAAAGCAAGAACTATTCTAAATCTACCCTTATTCCTCCAGGAGACCAGATTAAACAGTTGGACTCATAGCTTCCCTACCTAAAATAATATCTTCCAGGATTAAACTGTTTGATAGATTTTCATTCTCTACATTCTAAAACAGAATTTAAATACAGACAAACTAGGATTAGACTGTCTGATTTGCTGTGGGTCCATGGCATAAAGACAAGCTACACATGTACTGAACTTTGCAGAAAATGAAAACAAAATTTGAAGGCTTCAGATCCGAAAATCACCAGCATCCTTCCTTCTTCTTGTGACTCAGATTTTGAGCTTTTTAGAGTCACCTTTCTTTCTTCATTTCAGCTCTAGTTTTGATCTTGTTAAAGCTGCTTCTTCTTATTTTCTCTACAGGTTTAAGTTTTGAGCATGTATGAACCCTTCTCTTTCTATTTTTGTATTTTTTGAATTTTCTTCAAAGTAAAATAAAAAACTAACTAAATGCTCACAGGCTGAGCTTTATTGAAATCCCTACCTACCCTACTCTAATTTGAAATATTTACATGTCTAGCTGAAAAAATCTCTTTTCCAATACATCCAGTAAATCAGATGATCCCATGACTGGTCTCTGCTCATCTCTTTGAGCATGCTGGATAGGCAGGGCCACTCCCATTCTCTTTGCTTTTTAACAGCAGCTTCTAAAATGTTTCCTGTTGTCTGCAACAAGCTGCTCTTGATGACCTTTGATCCTTCTCTAAATGTCTGCAAGAAATGAGCATAAGGATCTTGAAATAATACCTGGTTGTGAGTATTTGACAAGTAGGTTTCAACCATGATTGCTTCCTCTTCCATTGGATCAAGAAAGATTCTTTTGAGAAAGAAACTCTTCCTCATCTTCATGGTCATCTGGACTGGAGGACTCATCATATTTGGCAGTGTTGTCCCCTTGTATCCCTGATTGGCTCTGCTTGAGTGGACTGAACTCTGTGAAAATACTAACATATTCTTGAGTAGGGGTTTCTTTGTTTACCTCAACCCTTTCAGGAGAAGGTTTAGGATATTCAACTTGCTCAAGAGTTTCTTCATTGCTTTCCTCCTCATCCTCTGAGCTGAAAGGCTACTGATTCCCAATCACATGAAAACCGTTACTGATGATCTAATATAAAGCAGAGTGAAGATTCAATGAATCTTCACCTGCTACTAGGCTTTCATAACTTTCATCATCAGTATCATAAATAGCCTGCATTGGCTCATTAATTTCTTGAATTTGATGGAACTGATCTTCCTCCCACAAATATACTAATGATGGCCCTGCAAGATCAACTTATGTTTGGAGAACGTCATCATTAGATAGATCATCATTAGGAAAATCAGAATTATAAGCAATGTCACCAGTCAAGCCTACTGGATTCTCAGCAAGTCTTTCTTCAAAATAATCTGCAAGTTCATTTTCTGATTTAAAATGTTTTTTATCATACATGCTTTGCATGTTTTTTATGTCTTACAGTGATTTGGTTTATTTTTCCTAAGGAAAATGTGTGGGTCTTTTCGAATAAGCATTTTTAGTTTAAAACTCATATTCTTCCTCCTTTATGTTTATCAAGATGTTGGTTGTCTCTATGAATCTTTCCAGCTTGGTTTCTGCAGAGATCAGCCTTCCTTGCTCTGCTTGGTCCTTATTTATTGCATTTAATTTTTCCTCCCTGCACCATATGTTGTATTCGATAGTAATTGCTACGTTCTAAATTTCTTCTAGGCTTGAAGGCTCTCTTTCTCTTTTATGGAATTCCACCTCAGGGTCAAAAGAACTTGGATAGTGCAATAGGGCCCATCCCAAGGGTGGTTTTATCTTAGTAGGTATTGCATTGTATACCTTATTGAACCTGGCTGAAAAGTGTTGTACCGTCTCTCCTGGTTGTCTTTTCAAGTTCCGGTGTTCTTCTACGATGAGGAAAACATTTCCCAGGACCACCCATTTATCAAGGAAAACTTGAGCAAATTGATGAAAATTGATAATGCTAGCAGCTGGAAGGTCCTTAAACCAAATTTTAACCTTTCCTTGTAATGATAATGCAAACATTATAATATGCATATCATCTTCTTCTATTTCAAATAAGTCAAGTAAATCCTCAATATTTTGAACGTGTTGCTCAGTACTGATCTTTTTATTTTCTCCATCAAAAAGGGGTAGCTTATTTGTAAGTTCTGCAGGAAGGGGCTGAAAGATAAGAGGAAAAACTAGAGGCTTATATCTTTCTATGACCTTTGTGGGTGTAGGTAGTGCAACAAGAGACCTATGACTACTTGAAGTTTCATTAGGGGTAAGACATACAGCATGAGGCTCTTGTTTCACTAGGTTTTTCACAGGTGTATAGGTTTTCTCATGGTCTGAAAACTGAGGCTTGATATCTTTCCCATAATCAACGTGGATCTCATCCTTGGACACTTGATCAGGCTTAAAGTAGGATAGAATGTAGTTGTAGATAAAAAGAGTGAGTTCTTGAAACCAAATCAGGCTTGAATGTTCTATCCTTATAGAATGTCTGGTCATATTTAAGGTTCTTCCTCCAGTGGAGTCTTAGGTCGGTTAAGAATTTGTGGATTCGCCAGGTGGAGGATTTTCAATGTTTTAATGAGGGTTGTTGTCCACCATCAACAATTATAGTAGATAGAGGCTAATTGTTCTTCGTCCCCAGTGGAGTCACCATTATGTTGTGGTTCCTGTGCTTTGGCAGATTTGGCAATACCAAATGACAAGACAACATCAAACCACTTTGGGATCCTAGGATCTAGCCATCCTGGATCCATAGAGGGATATCTCTATAAATGCAAAGAATGATATATATTTAAGGTCATTTTATGGTATTAGGCTAGGTATGAAGCATAGGGGTTTGTTTGATTTTTTTGTTTGGTTGGAGATCATTAACTGAGAAGGTTAAATGAAGTGAAGAAGGACATAAGTAGAAGGATGTTTCAGCATGGGAAAATATGTCAAGAGAAGTACCAATCCATTGGGCTATGGAGTCATAAAAGGGTTTACTCGCATAACAACTATCCAAGGGTTTCCATAGGGAAATTCATCTATACCAAAGGATCATTTTAGATAGATGGTGAGATAGAACATTAAGAAGTGGGGTGAAAGAAAGAAACCAATGTGCAACCTAAGATCAGGTAAGGACTTTTAACCTATCCTGCTTTTGACATACTTCAAAGGAAACTCTCGATAAAGACACAAAGGGTAGCTTAAGATCAAGTAGGGACTTTTAACCAGCCTGCTTTCATCATACTCTTAAGGAAAAAAATCCAGTAGTCCTCATAACTGCTTTTAGACAGTAGAAAAAATTTAAGATTAAACACAAAGCAAGGCCTAAGATCAGAGAAAGACTTTTAACCTTCTCTGCTTTTGACACCAACTCACAGGGAAACTTTCAAGAAAAATTGTTGGAGAAGAAACTAGAGGACAGGGCTAACCATAGAATTCCCTAGTTCAATATTTACTTAGCATGAAATGAAAATATATTTCAAAGACAATGTTTCAAGTTGTACTCAGCAAGACATGGGCTCACCAACATTTCTGGACTGGTTATACTCTATAGAATTATCCTTAAAATACACATTCAGAGGAAAACATAGAGATAAATATTAACAGTGAGATTTAGGGTACTTCTAATAGTATGTCCTAATCTATGCTTAATTTTCTTTATCAGAGAATAATGGACAGTATGAAAAAAATGAAAGGAGACAATTACAGTAAGGAAAACATCACCAATAATATAGACCAGGATCTTATGAATCTGCTTGTTCAGTTGATGTGAAAAACCATTCACATACTTTGAGTCCAATGGCTCTTTACAGTCCAAAATTATATTCCCAGCCTACTATATTACAAAATACTCAGCTACTTCCCCTCAGTAATATTTCTAACAATCAATAAAATCCCAACCCTTTACAATGAATCTTCAATGAATACTTATAGGTGAATGAGGAGGTGGAGTAGTAGATATGAACTTAAACGATTCTTTAAGATAGAGGATAGAAAGTATTCGAATGCCCACTCTGTTTAATGGCTTTACATTAACATGTTGGTACCCTTTAGGCTGGTTTTAGAAGTCTTTTTCAGGTTGAAAATAACCTCAGGTATGTCTCTTGAAGTACTTTCTGGCTATTGGTACTCTGTTTATCTTCTGTGACAAGTAAGGTGAAGATTTTTTCTTTCAGGTCTTCCATACTTCATAATCAATGCACTGACATTTATAGGAGCTTTCTGCCAGAATAGTATCTACTCTGGAGCTTGATGAAGAATAAAGAATGGGTAGTAGTGATTTGCTCCTTTCTTCAGTAAAAGGAATGTCCTACTATTGTATCCTCTACGCTGTTGCGATCAATGATTTTTATTTAATCTGTGTTGACTGTGGATTAGGATTCTTAATCTTCAATATTATGCCTTTAACCCTTTAATCTCTATGATTTCCTCTTCAGTTCTCTTTGGCTCTGTGATGGGCTTTCACCATGGTTGTGACTGTTAAAACAGTGTGAATTCACCACCTTTGAAACCTGCAAAAAACAAAAACTCATTATAAAAACGAGCAGGAGTGGGGAAGGACTGCTTCAGAGGCTCATGGGGATGGAGGAGAAATGATGGAAAAAGGTGGATGCGGAGGAAAATGTGATGAAAATCCTGGTAGAGCAGCTAACCAAGTGCAAACAGAGGTTTGGGTGCGAGGATGAACATGGAATGTTGGATTAGAACAATCAATGGTGGATATTGCTTGATGAAGTCGTTTGGGAGGGCGATGGGAAGCAAGTGAAATTTTGTTGCGATATAATATGGGTCGTGCGATCTTAGAGATTGACGGCTAGGATTAAAAGCTAAAGCTGCATTGCAGAGGGCGGTAAGACAGAAACACGAATGGTTTTTGCATGGAAAAAAGGGGGAAAGTGGAAATGCCCAAAAAACACGATTCAGTGAGTGACGCGTGTATTTCCAAAACCACCCATATTGCGCAATTTTTAAATGCTAAGCTTTGGGCGCAAAAATTATGCGACATTAGTTATCAACCGTTAGATGTGGAGCGTCAGATCGAACGGTGCGAGTTGCATGCGATAGGCAGAAATGTGTGTGGGCGGAACATATGGTGGTGTTGAATTAGGACCGTTAGATTTGTGGATCGGATGGTTGAGATTAAAAGAGAAAGCGGAGTTTTTGAACAAGAGGAAAACAGGGTAAGTGAATAAGCGGAAAGATGGGAGCCTTCGGATCTGTAGGAATGGACAGCGGAGATCTAATCGATGATCAATAGAACAGTGAAAGGGAGAAAGAAAAATGCGAAGCGCGATGAGATCTTGGCCGTTGGTTCTTGTGGATTCAACGGTCCAGATCAAATCGGGGAATTGGGCCATCCGAGGAAAATAAAAAAGGGAACACTGTGTTTGCAATATGCGATTAAGCACTGGCTGTAGGATCGAAAGCGATCAACGGTCAGGATTAAATCGGTGGGTGTGATGATAGAGGGCTATGGGTGGAGCGCGATGAGATCCTAGCCATTGGTTCTTGTGGATTCAATGGTCCAGATCAAATCAGTGGGCGCGAGTGATGAGTGAAGCGAAGAACCGATGGAGCGATGCGATTGAGCACGGACCATCCGATCTAACTTGATTGACGGTGGAGATTAAATTGAAGGTCAGGATGGCGAAGGGTTGTGGGCATAGCACGATTAGATCCTAGTCGTTGGTCCTTGTTGATTCAACGGTCCAGATCCAATAGGGGGATCGGCATTGGAGGAGGCAAGGAAAGGGATGAAAGAAACAGGAAACCCCGATTATGATTGTGCGATGGGGTTAGCTCCTAGTTATGGCTCCGGGTCACTTGCGGGGAAAGGGGCTAGGGCTAAGGCCGGAAGGGGCTTTAGGCCTTAATGTCAAAAAATCGGTTTTTTAGGATTTTGAAGGGTTTTTTGAGGAATTTGGAGGTTCCTATAGATGGAAGGAGGGATTTTAAAACCAAATAAAGGGAAAATATAAGGTTTAAAAAGAGTATTAGGATAATTTAGAGGTTAAATGAAGATGTTTTCTGAGGGATTTTTTGAAAGAAACAAGGATGAAAATGGGGATTTTGTGGGAGTGAAAAGGAGAAAATGGAGGCTTTTTGAAAACAACTTCTTTCACGAACTGCAGGGTTCATTAATGGAAACATCAGTGAAGATTATTTGAAGGATAGAAGACACATAGAGGCTTCAAGAATGATATATTTACGAATGAAATGTTTCTCTTGAATGCTCAGAAACATATTTAGCCACATGTTTGTGTTAAGAAAATATTATGGGTGGTTAACACAAACCATGGTTTGCAGACTATTGGTCTACCCTTGACCCATTTACAATGCGTTAGGGGCTTTGACCCACCCCAAAACCCCTACGTTAGACTAAAAAATACAAAATTATACAGAAATGGAAAAAATTCATAGTCTCTGGAAGACCCTACTCCAACAATCCCCCAACACAATCTTGTGACTCGTCCCGAGTCATGGTGGTCTTTGGTCCTCCATCTTTGCCTGAAGCTACGTGAGGGCCTTGATCAGTGGAGGAAGCACCCCTTCGCTTTGCGCAGTGGTAGTCTGAGCTATTCCACAAACTTCTGTGAGGTTGGGCCTTCTGTAGCGGCTGCGACACTCTCCAATATCTGGTTCAACTATTTCACTGCAACATCCACATCATGGGATAGCTTGAGGGCCTCGTCCACCCATGGTTTGAGGTGATCACTTAGCATCTGCGTCTGTTATCGAAGGGCCTCTATGTCACCTCTGAGGACTTGGCTGGAGCATAGTCGAGTCAAGCATTGGGCTGAGACAAGTGTAATCAAGGTAGTCTCCATTTGATCTAACTCCTCTTCCTTCTGGCGCAACGTCTGATTAAGTTCTCGCAAGAGAGGATCACACTGTGCCTTGGTCCATAGATGCATCGCTGTGTCCAATAATAGGGTGCCCTGAGAAATTTGGCCTATGATTATGTTCCTAGTGGCTGTAACTAATGCAGCCCGATGGGACCTGACCTCCAAAGGTGTTTGTGGCTATAGTTTGGCCTGTAATTCTATGATTTTCTCTTCCATCTGATCTTTGATGACCTGGACCTCTATCTTGGAGGCTCTCAAGGTGATGACCAAACCTTCGATCTTGGCCTTGGGGGTAGCTGTGGCGGGTATTCCATCCATAACATCAGTGCAGAGTTAGCCAATTAAATGCTCCAGCTTCATGTGCATAGCTTGTACCCTAGCTACCTCAGCTGTCTGTTCACTAATGTTTTGTTCTGCTGCACGGAGCTGCGGGTGGGCCTGATGGTTCCTGTGGTGTATTTCTTAAAATAGTGAGCTATGTAAAGCCTATAGCGAATCATGTGGTAATCTAGCCAAATCCAGACGGACCTCTACATAGGCCTGTACTCGTGTTTTGATGTCAGGTGGATTGACTGTAAGGGCTGCGCCGGGTAATGGGCAGAGGTGGATTGCTTCTGAAATAAGGGTGATGCTTCTTGCAGGGAGGGTCGAGCGGACCTGGACCAAATTGTTTAGTAGTGTGTCCATCTTCATTTTCAAGTATCGGAACTCAGCCTGAAGCATGGCGACTGCAACTTGCTGTTGCTTTTCCAAAGTCAGCCACTTGTCCTCCGTGGCCAAGGTGACTGCATCAGAAATTTGTTCCAAATCACCTTTTGTGACTGTAACTCTTTCATTGCGTCCTATTCTATGTGACCACTGCTTCTTGCATGGCCCATTAGCGGCTTCACCTGTTTGTTTTGTTCCTCCGGGGGAGTCAACATCCCTCCACTCCTGGTCTACTATACTAGCATGTGGCTGCGATCCCTTCTGTGAAGGTACTTCCATACCCATATTCATATTTCTATCTAGCTACAAATCCTTTGGGGACCCTACGTTCCCTTCTTTCCCCGTGCAGTTATTTGATCTGTCAGTTCCTTTGGCTGTGGTGGTCAAGGGAACCTTTTCTCCTAAAGTGCCTACTGTACCGACTTTGAACCCAATCTATGACTGCGGGGTCTAGGTAGCAATTATGTGATCAATATACTCATTCGCAGCCATATATGGGAGCAAGACCCAAACGTGATCGTTGCGCACTCTAATTTAGACATGGTATAGGGTGACCTGAAATTCCACGATGGTTTGGTATTTTTCATACATTGCTGGAGACAGGTTTGGGTGGGAGTTGATGGTGGTTGTCAAGTAGCACTGAAACAAAACCCAAAAGAACTAATTGTCCTTGATACAATGGACATCCTTGGAATCCCATAAGCTAGCATAGCATGCTCCTTCGCACATATTTTGGGTGATCTTGGGGAGGATTTCCTTGTCTGCTGCTTCCCTTGAGACCAATGCAATAAGTAGCAGCATTTGATAGTAACACAATGGGCATCCTTGATCCTGGGCCTTGCAGATGTTTGCCAAAAGTTTGTTACATAAGTGATGGGCCTAATTGAAGCATACTCCTTTTTCGCATTGTCCTGCCAACTGAATAACATATGTGGGTGCAATGGCAGCCTGGAATTTTCACATTAGCTTGCATGTGAGAAAAAATGTACCCATCTGCATACATGGTTCATTGATGGTATTGATCATAAATCGCCGAGTATTCCATAGTACAAGGTAATTCTTGCACACACCGTCGGAAATTTTCTACTCATACGTCCTACCCACCCTTAGCATTGGGTCAGGTCCTTCCATGGGGAGGCCAGTAATTCGGAGAATTAGCGCAACATCAATAGGGATGTGGTCCCAAATCCACACGATACCGTCATGGACTAATGCAAGTAGTTGACGGACCACGCGATCTGTAATGTTGTGATGGAAAAAATGTGGCATCCTGAGCAGGTTCAACAGTCCAACACTATCCAACTCGCGCACCCAGTGCACACGGACAACCTGTACCTTGTCATCTTCCATTATCTGTTCCAGGTAAAACTTAGGGGCTAGCTGGGGAAATAATTCATAGTTATCTAAGTCATGATCATCCAAATTTACCTCAGGAAGCTTGTCGAAGGGTTCAGAAATGATGGGGACCTCGCCCGGGGTCAGTGGCATCTGTAGGTAGGTGACCAAGCCATCAAGGTTCTTCGACGTGTGGGTCAAGGGTCTACGAGGTCGAACAAATGGGGGTAACCACTTGAATATTTGGGAGACCTGGGCCTTTTCCTAATCAGATAAAGGGTGGCCTGTTGGTTTAGGTAAATCGGCTAGGTCCATCTTCCACGGTGGTTTCATATTTCGGGGAGAAGTACGGTATTTTACCCCAACCCCTTTTTCAGGCTTTCGTGACCCTTGGACTTTCTTTTTTCCTTTATTTACTGCTAAAGGTGGAGTGGAAATAACTATTGCAGCTTTGGATGCACTCAGTGCTACCTCCTCGACTGCTGGCTCGGTCAAGGCTATCATCGGATTGGTGGTCATCATTCTAGCGCAGCAAATGAGTCCCAACCCCAGGTTGCTTATTTCAGAGGAGGTAGATGGTTCAGACATGGCAGACATATAGGAGGCCCAAATGATCCGAAAGCATAATCTCATGGATCATAGAAAAGAAAAAATATACGGAACCCTCGTCTGACCGACCCTTCCCCTTATATAACCCCAGAGAGTTACTAACGGTCGAGTGAATTGTAATGGACACTTTCCATCAGATAAATGGTACAAAATTTCAAGGGATTTCTTCATTAAACGTCAGCCACCCACTCCTGTCAACAGTAACTTTAGCTGTCTACCCGATTCTACTGTTCCAATGGCTAGTTCTCGCACCTCCTGTGTGCCTGACACACCCCGGGGCTCCTAGTGCACTTGCTGCACTTTGAACAGACACGTATACCCCCTGCGCACCACTCCGGGCCTCCTAAGTTGTGGCCGCCTCCCACACATACTCTGATCATACTCATGTGTTATGCCAGACAAATTTTTCCTTATACAACTACTCCGACCAGATAGTCATTTGATCCGATATGGTTTGAGCCAGCAACCACTGATATAACCTGGGAGCATATTTCCGTGCAGGGTAGTGAGCCTTACAACTCTACCATTCGTGATTTACTTAATTGTATAGGGACCAAGCTAGTGTTGTCGGAACTTCCCTCGATGTTTCGAAAATTGACTATCATATAGGAGGGCCAGGTCGCCCTCTGCAAATGTCTTTTGGAGAATATGTCGATCATGCCAAGCCTTTCCGCGAGTCTTCTGAACCTACTAATGGAAATTAGAAATAAACAGATCTTCCTCCAAAGCCATAAGTTGTGCTAAAAAATCCTCCATGATGTCGGGTTTTTCCATGTTTGTAAATGTTGTGATACGCAAACTGGGAACAATATACTCCATTGGCATAATGGCCTCCTTGCCATAGACCAGCCTAAATGGGGTTTTCACTGTTAATTTTTTGCAAGTCATCCGATAGGCCTAGAGGACCGATGAGACGCGTACGTCCCAATCATTGTGATCAGTGTTTTAGACCTTAGTTAGTGATTGCTCCAAAATCTTGTTAAAATTTATGACCGCTCCGTTGGCTTGTGGATGATACGGGGTGCTTTTTGCATGATGGATCTAGAACTCTTCAGTCAATGCTTGTATTGTTTCATTAACAAAGTGCATACCTCTATCGCTCATAAGTATCTTTGGACATCCAAATCGAGTCAAAATATTCTCAAAGATGAAGTGTGCAATGGTATCTGTAGTACAATCCTTTACCGCTTGTGCTTCAGCCCACCTCGTTACATAATCAGTGACAGTAATTATGTAGCGCGCACCTGTTTCTTCCCCGGTGGGTTGATGGGTCCCACAAAATCAATGGCCCACTTTTCAAAGGCCTGTAAGGCCACTTGCGGTTGTAACAGAATTTCATCTCTCCGTGATGGCTTCTCTGTCTGTTGGAGCGTATTGCAAGCTTCACAATAGTCGTGAGAGTCACTATGGAGGGTAGGCCACCATAGTCCAACCCGTAAGATCTTGTGCGTTGTTTCCTTGCCTGCGTAGTGTCCTCCTACGATTCCATCATAAGCTTATGCCAGGATAGCATGTCGTTCATGCTCCAGAATGTACCTATGTAGCACTTCATCAACACCTAGTTTATAAAATTGACCTGCAATGATGGTAAAATCTACCGCCTGGGTAACCAATTCCTTCTTTTGTTGTATTGAATATTCTGCGGGTGCCATGCCTGTAGTTAAGAACTGGATGATATCAGTGAAGTGCGCATCAACGGCTTTAATGGCAAACAACTACCCGTCAAGAAACCCTTCCTCCAATCTACTAGGTTCTTCACCTGTCTCAATTCGAGATAAGTGATCTAACCCAACATTCAACTTCTCTAGCTTGACTATGATTTCTAAATCGTATTCTTGAAACATCATTAGCCGTCTGCCGATTCCCCCCCCCCCCCCTCAACACAAGATTATTCACCAGTTACTTTAAAACTGAGTGATTTGTAAACATTTTAAAATGCCCTCCTAACAGATAGTGTTGATACTTTTGTAGTGTAGAGACCATGTCCAACCCTTCCCACTCCGTAGTGGCATAATTGCAGTCCGCACTCGAGAGTTTCCAACTATAAAATACGATTGGGTGATCGATGTCTCCGGCACTAGGCTGTGTAAGGACCACTCTTAGGGAAATCCCTGAAGCATCCACATGAACATGGAATACCTTCGCCCAATCAGGGAAGATAAGGATACGTGTAGAGACCATATTTTCTTTGAGTATCTCAAAGCTCTTCTGGCATTCATCATCCCAAAAAAATGACACATCTTTCTTAAGAAACTTCTCCAAGAGTGTTGTGATCAATGCATATCCCTGAATGAATTTTTTTTAGTAGCCCATGTGTCCACGGATCGAACACAGCTATTTCTCAGTTGTAGGTACATCTAGGTTGATGATAACTACAACCTTCACAGGGTCCACCATCAGCCCCTCTTGGCAAACTATATGTCCAAACAAGATCCCGAAAGGTACGCAGAAGATACACTTTTTAATATTCAGAGAAATTTGGTGTCTTTGGCAGGCATCCAACATCATGTGCAGGTTTGAAATGTGCATCTTTACTAAGATGAGGATAGTCCAGTAATCAAAATATACTTCAAGAAATTTGTGGATGAATTCCTTGAATACTGCAACAACAAACCCTGAGAAGATAGCAGGGGATTTCTTGAGTCCAAACGACATGACTATATACTAGAAAAATCCCCATTCCATTGAAAATGTAGTCTTGTTGCGATATTCTAGTGCGATTTGGATTTGATGATATCTGGAGAACCCCTCGGTGAACGAATATGCTTCATAGCCTCCTACACTGTCCAGTATTTCATCAAAAAATGGTGTCGAAAAGGGGTCATGAATGCAGGCATCATTTAACTTTCCTAATTCCACACAGATCCATATTTCTCCTTTTGTTTTATTTCTCTGAACTACCATCAGACTTACCCAATCCAACTGCTCCACCAGCTCGATAATACCTACGCCGAGCATTTTATCCAGTTCCTCCTTAACCCTTTTTTTTTACTTAGGATTCAATTGGTAAGGCCGTTAATTTATCGGTTGCACATCTGGTTTTAACGTGATGTCCATCAACCTTAGGTCCCCTGTGATCCCTTTGAGCTCTGAAAATTTGGTTGGGAATAAGTCTTGGTATTCTGTGAGTAATTCAACCACCTTGTTGATAGTGTCATCATCCCAGTAGTCACCAATCTTAGCCAACATAGGTTGTTCCGCTATGCCAATTTTGACTTCCCGCAGTTTTAAGGGTTTTTTTACATCCTCAGTTTGTAGTGGATGTCCCGCAACTACGCATTTCCCCTCCGATTATGGGATAGAGACATTGCATGGATTCTCATAACATTCTTCTATAGCTATATTGCAACAATTGATAGTATCCCGCATATGCATTTCCCACGTTGGCACCCCAAATGCTGCGGAGGATATGGATTCACCAAGCACAAATGCATCTATATCCTACAGAGCTTCGTCAAGCACCTATGAGCCCCCTATTAGTCGAAAAGTACCAATGAATTCGTCCTTCAAGGTTTCCTAATGATGGGTGCGTTGATGTAGCTTCACATCCAAGTACCATGTAGTAGGGATTGGTCCCAATGCATGAATAAACAAGTGAACCCATTCCTTCGAAGTTTGGTCATGCCATTTTCCATCCAAGTAGACAAGTGTTCACGTGGGTCCCTTGGGCCAAGGAACTTCTTAACACGTACCTCAGCCGAGGCCTTGAATCGCAGGATCATCATGTCCCGACGTTCCTCCCAGTGCTGGAACACCTCCTTATGTGCCTCCCACCATCTTGTAGGCGTTTCACGCATAGCCAGATTAAGGGCCCATAGCCTCAGTTATTTTGCAACCTCAGCTTTGAATGTACGCATAAATTCATTTATACTAGTAGAGCCATCAAAATAGGGTAGTTCTCTTACCTCGGCGAATATGCAGTGGAAGTCCCTGGCATTTTGTAGACAGCACAGCATGGAGACATCATGCAGTTGGTTTTTCCAGTTGTCTATTTCTTCGTCAGAGTCGGAAAAGCATTCGCTATCCTTTTCCCAACAGAGCACTCCATCAACCATAGATTGATCCAGTCTTCGTCCATTGCAGT
Organism: Pinus albicaulis; assembly: GCA_034641835.2. Lineage (NCBI taxonomy): Eukaryota > Viridiplantae > Streptophyta > Pinopsida > Pinales > Pinaceae > Pinus > Pinus albicaulis. The sequence continues at coordinate 410,008,865 of CM076584.1, read as the reverse complement.
TAGCTTATAAATATGGTCTATCTCTTCTTCCTCTTGCGCTGGCTCGATATACCTTTCCCCTTCTGCAGGGTCTAGTGGTAGGATCACTTGTGTTCCCTCACTTTCAAACACCATGCATTTTTTCTTAAAATTGATAATTCCACCCATATCAATGGCCCAATCCAATCTCAGGAGTGCTAGGTAATGGTCCGCATCTTCTACTATCTGAATGACTTCAAAGTTAGCTCGTACCTTAGCACTGAAGATATCTACTACAATTTTTGACAATCTTCCCAATGGTATGATCTTCTGTTGATTAGCCATATGCAGCTGGATAGTGGACCATTCCAATTGATGTTCTCCCATTCATTGCCAAATCTATTTAGGTAGTACATTCGCATCTGATCCTAGGTCTAGAATTACCTGATCCATTTCATTATCACCAATCTGTGCATTTCATCGCATCTCTCGGCCAGTGTGTCTCTTCTGCTCATAAAGTTTGCGCACATCCTTAATCTTCATGACTGGGTCTGATTTACCTGTACAGTCATCGAGTAGGCCTTGGAGGTTTTCTATAGCCTGCTGATTGCGCAACAACTTCATGCATTCCTGCAAGAATATTTTAACTTCATCATCTCCTCTAAGGTGCACATGTGTTGGAAGGGTAGGTGCCTCAGTGTTGGCAAAGTCTTGGCGAGCTGCGACAAAATTTTCCCTTTCCTTTGGTAAGTCCAACCCTTCTTGTTTAACGGTCTCTTTACGGATAAGAGGTTCTGCCTCAGCTTTCTCCGCAGCCCCATTGGTGGCTATGCCACTGTGTGCTATAACATTAATAATTGGTCCTTCACTTTGGGGTTCTACCTTAACCCTTTATACGTTCTGTTAGTTTTAGTCTTTGCAACCTTCCTCCAGTGATCAAACATGCTCTTACAAAGTGATTTTAAGGTGTCAAGGTCAAATTTTGTCATTTCAGTGAGCCTTCAAGCAAAATTTGGTCACTAGGCATTAGGTCTAGGGTTTGCTTTTACTCCTGTCAAAGTTGTCCAAATGTCGGTCCATGTCACCATTCAGCTTAGTGTACCATCATTCAGAGGGTTTTCATCATCATGTCAAGTTCCATTGGGTCATTTTACAGCTTGTTCATGCTTCAGTTGTGCCTTGGTAAGGCTCATTTCCCTCTCCTAGGGTTTTGAAGGTAATTTCTCTTGGATGGTCAAATCATCATCAAAACTTGTATCCTGATGTTCATACACCTTCCCCTATCCTTAATGTACCTTATTAAATACTTCCCATCACTGAGATCTCCCAAATTCCTCATTTTTGCACACACCCTAGTTCCTTGCTACAACTTGGCAATTTTCTAGGCTAGGCCTGTGTTTTTCCCTTTTGGACCCCTTCCCCTCACTCAGTCTCTAAAATTCCCCTTTCCCCTGCTTCCTAACATCCATCCCTACTTCCCAAAATTTTCTCAAGAATTTAGAAGCCCCTTATCCCCTTCATTTCTCTTCATTTCGACAAATCCCTTGTTCCACACATCGAGATAGGTTTCACTCAAATGATTTTTCTGAGCAATAAAATATTAATTTGGGAAAACTAAGAGATTTTTTTGTTCACAACAAGCCAAGGAAGAAACACTTCCTTCATGTTTTACACAGGTCTCATGGTTTTATAGAAATGTCAAAAATACATTCGCCTCAAGAGAATTGATGCAACTCTGAAGTGACCTTGGGAAAATCAAGATTTCTCCTAGCTTGGTTGGCCAAATGACTTCCTTGATGAGTCAAATGATAACTAGACACAAATATATTTCCAATGAGCTATCATGAGATCAATTTGGAGTTGAGGAAGACCTTCAAAAGTTGACTGCAACAGCACTCTGCCTTGAGGCAGCCTCATTCTACTCATTTTGACCAGTCTTGGGAGATTTGATTTTTTATAGGGTAAATGAAGTCCAAATTGAAAAATTCCAGCTCGGTTGGAAATTATACTCAATAATATTTCCAACATGCTATCACACGCCCAAGTTTGACACTAGGAAGGTCTCAAAAAGTCTCCTGAAAAATGGCGCGGTGCATAGAGATGGCGCGGCGCATTGGGCAGCCCTCTGCAGTGTAAAAAATGAACTGGCGCGGCACATACGGATGACGTGGTGCATTGGGATAAAAAGCTTGAAAAATCATTCAATTCTTCTTCAAAAAACTCCAAAATTTAAAATTATTCATTCCACAACTAAGTTAATATCTCCATATTGCCAAGGTGTGATTTTCCATGAGTGTTTATGGCGTTTCAATAGGTAAAGAAAATTCAAACCCTATTTTCTTGCTCAAGAATTGTTTCCTTAGGGTTTAGAGTTTGGTTCTTATGCCATCACTCCCTCACTCTTTCATTCCCTCAATCATTTTCTCCCTTTCTTTACATTCTCATCTACCCATTCCACATTTCCCATATCCCTAATCAACTAACCCTAAATCCCTAATCCCACTATCCCAAACCCTAGTCAAATATCCCCAAAACATTGCTATCTCTCCCATCCCTCATCACTGTTCATTTATCACTACAGCCCATTTCCCTATCCTCTTTCATCCCTAAAGTCACTCCATCTCTCTCTCATTCCCATTATCCTTACTCCACTTGTAAAATTTCCCCAAATCCCAAGTTTATCCCAAAAAATCAAGTCATTGTCCCATTGTCTCTACATTTGTCAAAGTCACAAGTTTTCAAAGGGAAAATTATCACTTGATTAAACCCATTTTCCCCATTTCCCTATTTCTCCTACAGTCCCTCCCATTTGACATACATTTGACACTAAGACAAAGGCACCAAATTCTCCTTTTCAACACATACAAGCCAACATACACCTTGCAAATTCTCATGGAGACAGATACTGACACATCATATGATCCAGAGATTTCGCTTGAGACAGTCAAAATTCATATTGAGAAGCTGTTGGTGAAATCCAGTAGGGACAAAGACATGCTCAGGAACATGAAGAACCACTATTGGGCCCGCACACATGTTTGCAAAGTGAATATGAAGATCCTAAAAGCAAGGATAAGGAGGGCACTGAAACGTCGAAAGAGGCCTGATCCACTTCGAATCTTGGCCAAAGCTTCTTTGGATGAGCATGAAACATGATGGAGGACCTTCAATCCAAGTTTCAAGGAATTTGGGGAAAATTTTGTCATTTTGAATTTTTTGTCACAAAACAGGTTTTCCTGCCCGACGCGTCGCGCCACTTGGCGCGCGCTTATGATTGGGAAATATTCTGGAGGAAAAGTTGATATTTTTGAGTTTTTTATGATAAATTATGCATGATCAGGAATGGCTGAGATATTTCATCAAGTTCTGGGTGGTTAAAAGGGTCAAAAACACCTTGAAAATGGCCTTTCTACCACCTTTTGCACACACATGAACCCATATTGGGAGATTGACGTTTTGGAGGGGAACATTGCATCCAAATTCAGAAATTCCAATTGGGATGGAGAGCAGATAGAAATTTATTTCCAACGAGCTATCATGAGCTCAATTTGGACTTCAGGAAGTGCCTCAAAATCACCTCCAAAGTGGCACAACGCATTGAGTTTTCTCGCGCAGCGCATAGAGGACTTTTGCCTATTTTTCACCCTTCAGCTCAAAATTTCTCCCAGTTTTGACTAGTTTCACTTTTTGATGTAACTCTTGATTTATCTTGATGTAATTTCATGATCATGATGTAAATTTGGCTCATTTTTACTTGTTCTAGAGGATTCATTCACCAAAAGGTGAAATGTGAGTGAATGGATCAGTTTCCTAGCATATAGAGGCAAGTTGTTTCATGGCCTATTTTCTAGTTCCTAGTTTAGATATTGTTGAAACAACTCCTAGAATGATTAGCTTGACCCCTAGAGACATGGGAAGGAGTTAGGCTTGTCTATATCATGTAGTTATTCAATCATCTTCAGAGGTTGGACTCTATATCATGTAGTTCTTCAATCATCTTCATTTAAACATTTTTTGGCAAAGGAAAGACCAGAGTTTTGCAGCACTTGTTGGGATCCTTGTGGCTCTGAGTTTTGGTGATGTTTTTCTCCATGTATATGTAAGTTTCATTAATGTTTATTTTTTCCATTTCCCATCTCTTTGTTTCTAAAATTAAACAAATGAGTAACTAAGGTAGAATTCATTAGTTTGCTGGTGTTTTGCCTTAAACTTTTGTTTAGTTTTATATGTTTTCATCAGTTTGAAGAGGATCCTTGCAGCTTCTTGCCCTGTTTAGCTCCTCACCAGTATTTTCTATCCGTTCATTGAATCTAAGACATCAAAGCCATTGCCTTCCCTGCCCCAACTTGAACTCTGCAAGAATTTGGACTCATCCCCAAGCCCAAAAAATTGCCTTTCCATTTTTCCAGCAAAAACCCTAAAAACCAAAAAAAAATTCTCCTATTTGAATATCTAGCCTAATATTAGTTGTTGTTTCAGTCATCTCAAGCCCCATTGAATACTTTTCATTGAGATTGACCCAGAGAGAGCCCTCTCCTGTTCTGGTAGGGCTAGCTACCAGACTGGGCGTGGTATGATGTTACCCTGAACTCTGCCTTCCTTCAACCTGAGGTACATTTAGGAAATAACATAGTGGCGACCATACTGGGGAAGAAAATGGTTTGCTTTTTGGTGTTATTTGTTTTATAAGCTACAGAAGGAGCCTGAAGTTATGCCAGGAAGCCTTCGAAATGCTATTGCTTTGCATTAGCGGAAGTAGATAAATGCAGCTTCAGTCAATCTCCGGTCTAGCTTGTGAACGTGACACTTAATTTGTGAATTTCCCCAGTACATGTATCAAGTTCAGATCTGATTGTTGATGGTGGACAATGATCAGACATAAGAAGGCTGAAAATCATTCACCTAGTGACTCCGACTCAATGTAGAGACTCCACTGGAGGACTAATTTTTTCTCTGAGGAAATGGAAGGATCTTACACAAAGTTCAGGTATCCAAAGTGGAATGGTATTCAGGATCTAGTTTACTTCCTTGCAAATTACTTCTTTGCTGTTCTTGAAGCTATCCTGAGAGTTTTTCAGAATTTGTTGTATGATGAAGGTGATCAAAATCTTCACTCGACCTATTCAAAAAGTGTAAATACTGAGTTTCCCTTTGATCCTGGCCTCCTTACTTTTCCCACATCTTATGATGTCTCTCTTCAAAGTGATGAGCTTAAAGAAAACCAAACTGATCCCGTAGCTCTTGTATATACTCCTACACCTTTTAAAGTCACAGATAGGTATAAAACTCTTGTTTTATCTTCTGTTCTTCATGATTTCCCTAAAAATTATGACCTATATCTACCAAGATTTGACGGTGAGTGTAATAATGTCAATGCTGAGCAACATGTGTAGAATGTTGAGACTTTCCTAGATCTTTTTGAAGTTGATGAAGAAGATGTTAGTATTAGAATGTTTGTTTTTTCTTTGCAAGGCCAAGTGAAGAGTTGGTTTAAAGCCCTGCGTGATGCGAGCATCTCAGATTTCCAGCAGTTCGTCAAATTTTTCCTCGACAGGTAGGTGATCGGACATAACCTTTTCCTTATTTTAGATGAGTATGCCCAGCTAAAAAGACTTCCAGGGGAGGCAGTACAACAGTTTTCTGCCAGATTTAACCAAGTATATTTTTTGATGCCAGCTGATATAAGACCTTCTCCTAGATCTGCTCTCTTGCACTACCCAGGTGCCTTTGATCCAGAAATGGAGTTTCAGCTGAGAGAAAAGAATATTGCAACACTTCAAGAGATACATAACAATGCAATAAATGTAGAGGCTCATTTGCAGATCCAAAGGGCAAGGTTGAAGGAAGAAGAGATGAAAAATGTAGATACGGAGAAATTGACATCTCTAGAGGTAAATCTTGACATGTTGGTAAGTGCAGTACAAGAGATGATGCAAAAGAACACCACACAGAATGAGTATAATGTTCGAGCCCATGGCTCGCTGATTGAAGAAGAACAAGTGGCTGATCCAAAATATTTTGTTTCTAATCCCAGTTGTCATAGTGATTTCTTTATAGATCATTTTGGAGAAGAGATAGCTGTTGATATGACATGTATACTTGATGATGTGTTTTATACTGATGATTTGCCTTAGTTTGATCAGTATGATGATGATTATTTTCTCCAAACAGAAGATAATCTTGCAGACAAATCAACAACTAGTT
>CM076584.1:408505462-408636409 GCA_034641835.2 Pinus albicaulis | reverse complement strand
AACAGATCAGCAAGAAAAGGCTTCAAATGAAACATCCAATGAAGAAATTACTTCTCCAAAGGACTAAAATGCCACCTGCTAGTCCAATTTTCCTCAAAATATGCATACAAAGTTATTACAAATCAAAGATATTTTACAGAGACAGCTCATAAGTTATTACCAGCCTACTAATTAAGCCTAAAAGTCAACAAAAGAAACTAAGTGGTTCAAAAGTTAATGTAACATTCATTATGCAGAGTTAGACTATTAAATACATTTTGCCTTAGGCCTTGCATGGTCTCAAAGGTCAAAAACATTTACTCTCTCATTAATGAACAATTAAGACCCCTTCTTTCATGCCACCTCCTCATTTATCTATAAATATTGTATGAGGAACTCATTGTAAGGGGTTGGATTATTATTAAATGTAAGGTTATTGTTGATTGTTGTTGAAGAGCCGCTGAGTGATTTAAAGAATACTAGGATGGATAGAGAAGTTTTGAGTTGTAAAGATCTGTTGGACTTGGAGTATGTAACTGGTTTGAACATCAATAAAACAAGCTTATTCACAGGATCCTCGTCTATGTTAATGGTGATGTTTTTCCTCTTTGTACTTGTCTTTTCTTATGTTTTACATGTTGTCCATTTTATCTGATAAAGAACAACAAATTTAGATTATGATTTACTGTTAAAGGTACCCTATTTCTGTCTGAAATCTTTATCTTTATGTTTTCTTCTGCTAAAGTATGATTAGAGGATTCTTAATTTCCCTCTAGTTTTATCCAGCTTGTTGTTTTAAGAATGATTCAATAGAGTATAACCAGGGAATGTTGGTGAGCCCATGTCCTTCTGAGTAGAACTTGAGATATTGTTTTTAAATGATCTTCTTCAAAGTTTGCTAAGTAGAGTCTAAACCAGGGAAGTCTATGGTTTTCCCTGTCCTCTGGTCTGCCTTCAAAATTTTCTTTGAAAGATCCCTTGAGAGTATGCCAAAAGCAGATTAGATTATTTCTGTTTGATCTTAGGCTATTCTCCTTGTTATCTTATATGTTTTCTCCTTTCTGAAAGTAGACTTAGGATTGCTGGATTGTTGTCTTAAAAGTTTTCTTTAATAAAAGTCTGCCCAAAGAAGTCTATGGTTTTCCCTCTCCTTTGGCTTTCTTCAAACAGTTACTTTGAAAGGATTTTCTTGTTTTAGTGGAGTTAGGAGATTCTTAATTGACTATAGCTTTGCTTCTTTCATGACACTTTAATGTTCCATTTCATAACTTAATCTAAAAGGTCCTTTAATGTAGATAACTTGCCCTATGGAAACCCTTGAAGAATTTTTGTACAATTAAATCCTTTTGTGACTTCATAGCCCAATGGATTAACATTGTCTCATGACCTATCTATCCAGCTGAAACATTCTTTCAATCTACTCTCACCTTCACCCTTCAAATGACCTTCTCAGTTAATAATACCCAACCAAAACAAACAAGTTCCTAAGAGCTTCATAACTAGCCTAATATCATAAACAAAGTATAAATATATATCCTTTGAAAAACACTTAATAGAGAGATCCCTCTCTGAATCCAGGAAGGCTAGGTCCTAGGATTCCAAAGTGGTTTTGATGTGGCCTCCTGCAGCATTTATTCTTGCCATTCTTGTAAATCACAGGGAGCCAACATAGTGGCAACCATACTGGGGAATAAATTGAGTAATAGATATCTTCACAACTCAGATATCTTGATTGTTGATGGTGGACAACAGCCAACACTATAAAAAAACTAAAAATCCTCCACCTGGTGACTCCACTGGTTTTCAGTAGGCTTGCTGATTCCCCTTGGTTTTCCATAAACTCCACTGGGAAATTTATATTATCATAAACACATTACAAACCCAGTTAAGAAAACTTTGATGATTAAGTTCTCTTACAAATATTAGTTTTCTTTTTAAAGACTGTCATATATGGCTAGCTTTTCTCATCCTTGGGTCTAAATCCTAACTTCTAAAAGAGTTCATACTAGAGCCTATCCTAGCCCAATTCCTCTTGAAATAGTTAACAATCTAGAAATGATCCTTAGGAAGTCTCCTACACCCATAAACCAAACTATTGTCAGACCAATACACAGAGCAAACTCTGTCCCTGAAAACCTTACCGCTCTGCAAGATACCAAAGTTGACTTACCTTTTATAAGAAACCCATCTAGAACCAATTCACTAAGTGGTATAGATCAGATAAAATTTGAGCCTGAAAGTTTACAACAAACTAGCAGTAGAGAAGCCTCCCCATCCAATCCACCTGATCTTCATTTCATTCATAACTTTGGCTTCTCTCATCATAAATATGCTCAACAATTCTTAGCTGGTCCAAGTAATTCTGTTACACCTACCCATACATCCACTACTCCAACCACACCATTTTATTATACACCTCCTATCACAAATCCTCCACTTGTAAACCCCCTATTGTTTCCACAAGCCCATATCATGGCAACATGGTATGCCCCTCTAGTCCTTCCTTTACCTTTAGTTTTCCTACCACAAGATTATCAGTCCAAAATTCCTTTATATGATGCAATTAGTTCTACTACTGCTCAGCAACATGTGGAAAAAATGGATGACTACTTTGACAGACTGCAAATAGATGATGAAACCATTAAACTTAGGATGTTTGCTCAAAGTTTACAGGGGAGAAGCAAGAAAATGGTTCAAAAACTTAACCCCTAATAGTATAAATGACCTCCCTACTTCTCATCAACTGTTTTTAAACAAATAGGAAGTCAAAAAGAACCCTCTCCAAATTCTATCATAATATGAGAACATTAAGGGAAATGTTGGGGAGGGTGTACAAGAGTACTGCAATAGATTCAATAGTGTGTACAATGCCCTTCCAATCCATATGAAACCACCACAAGGCCTAGCTCTAATGAAATTACCTGATGGATTTGACCCTGAAATGGCCTGTTAGCCCCCCTATAATTTTTTGACAAGAAAACAGGGCGCTAGAATGTTTTTGAGCCTTCAAGGAATGCATTTCCTCTGAAAACACATCATACTTGAAGCCTCCTTGTGCCTTTTGTCCTTTGGTAAAATCCTCCCTGCTGCGTCCATCAAAAAAGCCTCTCTGATGGTGACAAATTGTGTCCCGAAGGGCCTACATTAATCCCTGGTATCCCTGCAGAATGCCCCATTTGAGCCTTCTTTTCCCTCTGTCAAAATTCCCCTATAATCCCCTAAATCCTCCCAAAAAACCCCCTTTACATCCTACACACGCCCCTTTTTTGGCTTATTTCTCCTTTTTCCCTCTATCGTTGCCCATTTCTGCCTTCAAATTGCATTAAAAATGGGTCGAATAACCATATCATTCATGTGTATGGGTTTAGCACCCTTCGGCTAGCCCCAGAACCGTATTCCCCCCCATGTGGCCTAGCGCTAGAACCACTCGCCAATGCGCCCATTCAGAAACTGCCAGTTTCCATCGCACCACCTTTAAAGTGCGGGTAGTTTTCCCCATTTCATAACGATTCCACTCATAAAATGATGCGTGGCTCCGCGCACTATTTAATGCTTCATTTAGTGTTTCACCTACCTCCTCTGCCCCACTTGAGCTATAAATTCATGAAGAAACTTATTGTAAAGGTTGTTGATCGGATATCTGTGAATTGCAAGCTATTTCTCTGAGACAAGTTCTCTGTGTAAAGTTGTAAGATAGGCCGAGAGAGACGTTTTTAGACTGAATGCCAAGCTGTTGGAAATGTTGTACTTGACTGGTGTTTCTCTTTAATACGACAAGAACATTTCTTTGGATCCTGATCTAAAGCTGCGGTGATGTTTTTCTGTCTCTGTGTTTTATTTCATCACATTTCGTTTCTTCTGGCACGCATCAGAAATTTGGCATAGGATTTACCCTTGTTAGGTACCCTATGTTGCTTCTCTCCCTGCCTTTGATTTTTTCTACTAAATGTATTATCTAAGGATTGATTTTAGTTAATTTAGCCAGTGTAGTGGATGTCATTTCCTGCTAGCTGATGTATGAATTAATGAATCTGTTCTTAGATGTTCTTGTTGAGCTTTAACTAAATGAATTGGGAACACTGGGAGGTCTAGAACTCTGTCTCTGTCTCACTAGGATCCTTTTCAATTAATTGAACCTTTCTAAGATCCCTCAAGCTGGGGGCCAAAGCATTGAGAGTTCAAAGTCTCTCTCTTTGATCTCAGGTCTTTAGCTTTGTGTTCTAAATCTTCATTATTTCCTCCTCTCTTACCGATTCATGCCACACTATCATCTTTAGGATCCAATGCTTTAGATGACTAGCCCAGCTGAAAGCCTGCATATTGAATAGCAAGTAAACCCTTTCCTGACTCCATTTGTCCAATGGTCTTGATGTTATCTGAAATCATCCTTCCTTTGCCTAAAATCCTCTTTGCTCATCCTTGTATTATATTGAACCCTTCTTTCCTGATTCCCAACAACCAAACAAACAATCAAACAAACAAACCATGTGCCTATAACTAGCCTAACATCTTAACTTTGAGCCTTAAAGATATAAAACCTTTGCTTTTATAGAGAGATCCCTCTCTGGACCCAAGAGGGCTAGATCCTAGGGTCTGAAAGTGGTTCTGATGTTGTCTCATCTTTTGGTCTTGCCAACCTGGCCAAAACATGGGAACCCCAACATAATGGCGACTCCACTGGGGAACTTCTGAGTATTTTCTCACCTTACCACATCACAAGAGCCTCAGAAAACCTAGAATCTCTGGTTAGGTTGGTAGTCAAACACTCCTATTCACAGATCAACCTCTATACCTGTTAGGTCTCTGTAACAAGCAAGATTGGCAAAGTCCGATCACAGAGTTAACATCATTTCAACCAACTTTGGGATTCTAGGATCTAGCCCTCCTGAATCCGGAGAGGGATCTCTCCAATATGTGCAAAGATGGATATTGTCTTTGAAGTTTGGGGTGATGATATTAGGCTAGTTATGAAGGCCAAGGGTTTTGTTTGGTTTTCTCGGATGGTTGAACATAGTTGCTGTCTGAGGCGAAAAGATCTATATGCAAATAGGTTCAAAGGTGAGAAGTTGCAAGCAAACAGAATAAGCTTTGATTCTAAAGAAAGATGATGGCAAGTTTTCAATCCATTGGGCTATGGAGTCATAAGAGAATTTAATTGAAACATCCAGGTTCAAGAGTAATATATGGGGCAAGTCATCTAGGCCTAAGGATCTCTTTGAAGTTTGATTTATGGAATGGGGTGATACAAAAACGAAAGGGAATTAACAGATGCAAAACAAAGAGCAGCCCAGGATCTGGTAAGTACTTTGAAACTAGCCAGCCTTTGACCAGGCACTTAAGAAAAACATAGAAGCAAACTAGGATCTGGTAAGTACTTTGAAACTATCCAGCCTTTGATACACTTCTAATAGAACACAGATTAAAAACAAAGGGAAACTTGGAGGCAACCTTTGGAGTAGAAACTAGCGGGCAGGGCTCACCTTTCTCCTCATCTTAGCTCTTCTTTACTTAGTTACTTCCAAGACAATCACCGAGATAACACAGAATGGCCCAAGATCTGATAAGTACTTTGAAACTAGTCAGCTTTTGACACATCCTAAGGGGAACAGACAAATAGTTGAGCAAACAAGAAAGGGACTCAGGGCTAACCTTTGATTTCCTCAATTCATTCCTTACACAACATATATGAAAGTAACATTTAAAAATAACATTCAGCAGTGACGAAAGGATGAGGGAACGCTAGCATCTCTGTACTTAGACTGAATTAAATCATTTCTAAATAACACAATAAGAAGAAAACATTGGGATAAAGATTTTTCAGCCAGAGAAGGTCACTGATGCACAGCAAACTCTAACACTGTTTAAACTGTTCTTTACAGTGGAAAATGAAACAGATTGAAAACAGAAATAAAATGACAAGTTACAGTGAGGATAACATCACCATCAGCATAGACCAGGATCCCATAAATAAGATTGTATTGATTGCTTCAAACCGGTTACAATCTTCATATCCAATGTTTTAATCCATCTCTCTTCACAACCTAACCTATCTGTTACAAGCAGAGCTGCAAGAGCCCATGAAACCACTATTTACAGTCAAGATTTTTCCACTCAGAAACAGCTACAGCGCTTCAGCAATTACATTGACAACCTACTAATCCAACAAAAACCAACCCCTCACTCATCTTCTTCTGGAGTATTTATAGAAGGATGAGGAGGTGAGATCTAATAAAAATATCTCAAATACAATTAATGCAGAATTAATGTCTTCCTGGCCTGGGAGGCTCGATGAAGAAGATAAACAGGTGTTCCGCTGCATTAATGTGTTTACACTTAAGAAGTAAGCTCAGAAGGAGCTTTTGTTGACATTTGAGGTTCTGCGTACTGTTAGGGTTATCCTGCAGACATTCTGTCATTAAATCTGGGGTAGTAATAACTTCTTTGGTTGTTCCGAGGCATAATATCTGATCTTGTTCAATAAATTCGGCCTCTGACTGAGCATTCTGAGGCAATAGGTGTCACTGTGGTGGTTGAGGAATCAATTTGCCTCAAAGTATGGCGGTGGAGGCAATTGTCCGATGAACACCTTTAGGTTTTGCTTTAATCTGTGTTCTGAGCCGGGTATTAGGCTTTTGATAGTCGTCTTAGCCGTAATCCCCGCCAATTCATCCACTAAACTGCTGCTCTGGTCCATTCTGTCTTCAAAATCTGATACCCTTTCTCTGCTTTGATTTCGACGGCATTCTTCAAGCTTTATGGGGATACATGGCAACCAAGGCTCATGAAACCTTGGTAATATCATTGTTCCTCACCGTATGATCGATTCCCTGGATTAATCGGAAGGACATGGGTCGTCACCCTCATCCTTTAGATTTTCATAAAACACGAAGAAAAACCTTAAAACCTGCAAAATACAAGAAAAATAAGGAAATCCTGCGTTATATGGATAGACTGCATCGGAGGGCGTGCGGGAAAATGGAGCGATCAGAGCCGTTGATCGTATTGCGATCAACGGTTGGGAGCATTTTGAACAGTCAACGGAGAAAAAGGTGAACTGTGCAACGGAATCGGGAGAATGACTGAGAGCCGTCGATCTACAGAGATCGATGGTGGGGAACGGCTCTTGAATGCGCCTGGGAAGAATTAACAAATGAGTAAATTCGTTAAAGATCGAGCGGAAATGGCGATTACCAACCGTCGGATGGGAGAGCCCAGATCCGACGGCGGGGTGAATCTCGCTGCAGGGTCAAGGGACGATGTTTAACGCGCGGGAGATGGCCATTGCACGGCGGTTTTGGAATGAAGTGGCGGACACGCGTCGGCCGGCGCGTGGGATCGCTGGTCGACGGGGGAAAACCATTTAACGCGGAAAGCGGTGCGGGATACATACCATGGTTTTGAAAACGAGCGCGGGGAAAAAAGGGGGGGGGGGGTCCACCAGAGTATGAGGTACACTCCACACCGTTGATCCGTGGGAGCGATCGACGGTCGAGTTTTAATGTAATTTCTTCGGCAGGGAACTTTATGAAAAATAAAATAAAACCCGATTTTGCGTTTAACAAAGGTTTTTCCATGTTTTTCGGGCAAAAATAAGTTTCAAGAGTTAAGTGCCTGTCGGATTTAGCACATGGTTCTGGCGTCGGGGCATATGGAGGAAGAAACGGAAGGAGCTTAGCCTGAGGGGCTAAAGCCTAACGCATAGAAATATGTATTTTCTATGGTTTTCAATGATTTTTCGGGAAAAGAAAAGGTTCCGATAGGTTAAAAAGTGGGTTTTTAACCTTAGGAAACAAAATTTAACGGAGGGATAAGGGGTAACACATGATGTGATGAGGTTTTTTATGAAGAAAAGGCATTTGGAGGATGAAGGTGAAAATGGGGGAAAGGGAGGGGAAAGAAAATGGGATGCAGGAGTGTTTTGACTTGGATTTTCTTGGAGAATCAGGGGCAGAGAGGAGGAAAAGTATGAAGAACCAACCAGCAGTTTATGATTTCACCCAAAGACTTCAAGCACCAACAACTTCAGGACTGAATTTGTTTCTTGAAGGCTGCAAAGAATATTTAGCCACCAGCTGATATAGTTGAAAAATATAGGTGGCTAACAGCGGCTCCATTTGGGGATGGTGCCTTCTTGAAGGCATCAAGAATTCAGACTTGATTTCTCTGGGAGGTAAGCCTGTGCCTCATCCATAGTTTGTTCTTGCTGTTCTCTGAAAAATAATATCAGTTATGAGAGAAAGATGAATTTCATCAATACAACTTCTACCTACCCAATCCTACTGATCTAACATTTTTTCTTCATCAGAGTGCACTTGGATTGGCAAACTCTATTCACAACATTTTATTCTTTTGAAAACAGGAAATCTAATCTATTTCTACTCCTTATTTCTCCCTGAACTCAGATTAAATAGTCGAGCTCAGATTTTTCTCTGCCTAACCTACTGTCTATTGGGATTAAACAGTCCAACAAACTTTCATTCTCTAAATTCTACAACAGAAATTCAAAAATAGTCAAGTCAAGATTGAACTGTTTGACTTGCTATGATCTATGGCATAAAGACAGGCTATACATAGATTATTATTTGCAGAAAATATTAAATCAAAACAGAAGGCTTAAGATCTGAAAATTTCCTATCAAGGCCTTCTCTCTTATTTATAGCTCTGTTTTTTCCTTTTGGTGAGCTATCTTTGCTTGTCTTCTGGTTCAAGTTTTGAGCGAGTTAGAACCAGGTTTTCTCTTTTATGACTCAGAAAGTAAAACAGTTTTGAGTCATTCTTTCCTTGGAAATCTTGGTTCAGATTTTGAGTTGGTTTGAACCTTCATTTCTACCCTAATCTATCTACTGATAAGCCAAGATTAAACAGTTTTGGCAAATCAACTTCGCTATCCTATCAGCAGAAAATTGAAAGCTAATTAGCCAAGATTGAACAGTTTGACCAATTAGAAGTGTGTTTCAAGGAGTGGCATTTAAGCTTGCACACTTTCAGATTTATTTCTCTTTTTTGGCATGGAGCTTTGCCTTTCTTGTTTTCATTTCTGCCCTCTTTTCTTTCTTTCTTTTGTTTTTGTATTTTTGATTTTTCATAACTTTAAATGCAATGATGAGTGAAATTTTTACAATGGGAAAAGAAACATAAAAAGGCTTCAAAACTTAGAATGATTTAAGAAAGGTAGTGCTTAAGCATCCTGCCATTGACAGGACCCCCAAACAATTCTGTTCCATTCAGCTCTTGTAAGAAGAATGCATTGTTTCCAGCAACTGAATGAATAGAGTAAGGGCCAAGCCATAGATTGTCAAATTTACCATGCTTTCCCTTGTCCTCCCTCTTTGAGTCCCACTTTAAAACTTTGTCCCCAATTTTGAAATTGCTGGCCTTTGTTCTTCTGTCAAATATCTTCTTGATATTGTCTTGCTTCTGCAATGCTTTGTTGTACACTTCCTCTCTGGTTTGCTGAAGATGAATGGTCTGATTTATTCTTCTGATTATGTCATTTTCTTCAGTCTGCAACTCTTGAATTAACTTCATAACTGGTACACCAAGGCTGTTAGGAAAAATTGCATCTGTACCATACACAAGCTGGAAGGGTGACATACCTATGGATTTCTTCAATGTTAATCTGTCAGCCCAGAGCGCATGGTTCAGCTTTGTGTGCCAAGACTTCTTATTGTCTTCCAACAATTTCTTTATTATGTTCACTAAGCTTTTGTTGGAAGACTCTGCAAGTCCATTACCTTGAGGGTAATGGGCTATGGAGTGCCCCAATGTTATCTGATACTTATGACAGAATTCAACCATTTTCTTTGATCCAAATGCTGCTGCATTGTCTGTGATGATCTTGGTAGGACAGCCAAATCTGGAAAGGATATTGGTTTCTATGAATTTAATGATAACCATGTCATTGGCCTGCCTACATGGAATGGCTTCTATACACTTAGTGAAATAGTCTGTGGCAGTAAGGATCCATCTATGCTGGGCAGAAGATGAGGGATGGATTTCACCTATGAAGTCAAGTCCCCACTGTTGAAAAGGGGCTTCAACTGTAATTGGATGCAGAGGAAGGGGTAGTAATTTTCTCTTGCCCTCGAATAATTGGCATTTATGGCAAGTAGTTGTCATTTTGTGCACATCAGGAAAAAGAGTAGGCCAATAGAAACCAGCCCTCAAAATTTTGTTGGCTGTTGACTTCCAGTACAAATGGCCTCCACACTCTCCTTCATGGAATTCCTGCTTAATCTTTTCTGCATCAAACTCAGGCAAACATTTGAGCAATATACCACTAGCATTTTTCCAATAAAGACATTTATCAATAATGCAATAGTTTACAGCTTTTAACTTTAGGAATCTTGCCTTTGTTTTGGATAAACCAGGAGGTGTATTTAGATTAAGCAAAACATAAACAATATCAGTGTACCAAGGAGAATTCGCAAAATGATCTTCAACAATGGTAGTTGAGAATTCTTCTTGGTTATCCAAAGCATTAATCATATTAATATCAAGAACTTCACAATTTGATTCAGCCATTAACCTAGCTAGACCCTGACCTTTGATGAGCTTAGTGGGTTTAATCTCTAAATCATATTCAAGAATAACATAAATCCACTTACCTCTCTTACCATCTGGATCCTGGGTTAGAATGTCTTTTACAACCGAATTTGGGACAAAGGCAATGATGTGTGAGTGAAGGATGTATACCCTGAAGTCTTTTAAAGCTTTTACCAAAGCAAAAGCCTGTTTTTCCATAATTTTATACCTCAAAGGGGCATCCCTCAATGCCTTGCTAAAGAATGCAATGGGCTGCTCTTGTCCTTGTGGATTTTTCTGTAAAAGGACAGCAGCTATGGTATGTTCTGATGCAAATGAGAAGATATAAAAATCCTTTGAAAAATCAGGACTTATGAGAACCGGTGTCTTGGTTAACGCTTGTTTCACCAGCTCAAAGGATGTCTTTGCTTCTGAGGTCCATTTTAACCCTTGCTCCTTTTTCAACATGTTTGTGATATTCCTAAGGAGCTCAGCCAAGTTGGGGATGAACCTTCTCAAAAAGTTTATCTTCCCAATGAAAGATTGCAACTCTTTGATGTTTCGAGGATGAGAGATTTGCAATATGGCCTCAATCCTCATGGGATCAATCTTTATACCCTCTTCTGAAATGATATGCCCAAGGAGTTTACCTTCTTGGAGACCAAATAAAGTTTTCTTAGGGTTCAAAGATATCCCAAACTTTCTTCACTTCTCGAAAACTTTCCTCAAATGTTCTAAGTGTTCTTCATCTATTTTTGAAAATACAGTTACATCATCAAGGTAGATAATGATGAAGAAGCCCAATTCTTCCGAGAATGCTATGTCCATGGCTCTCTGAAAGGTTGCTCCAGCATTCATTAGACCAAAAGGCATTTTCACATACATGAAAGTGCCCCATGGTGTAGTAAAAGTTGTCTTTAATTTATCATCAGGGTGGACTAAGATTTGATTATACCTTGAATAGCCATCCAGCAAAGAAATTCTTTTAGACCCCACCACCCTTTGCAAAATATGATCCATCTTAGGTAAAGGGTAGTTTTCTTTTAATGAAGCTTTGTTTAAATTCCTGAAGTCTATACAAAGCCTGATTTCTCTAGTCTTTTTCCTAACAGACACCAGATTAGATACCCACTCAGAATATCTAATAGGGACAATAATACCAGCGTCGGGCATCTTCATGATTTCCTTCTTAACTAATGGCAACTGGACAGGGTTGATTCTGCGCAGTTTCTATTTGAATGGTTTTTGGTTTTCTTTAAGAGGGATTTTGTGCTGTATTATTTCAGTGTCATAGGATTTAAGATCTTCATAACTCCAAGCAAAAACATCAGCAAACTCTTTGAACAGCTCTAAGTATTTGAGTTTAATGTGAGCTGGTAAAGTTTTAGACAGTTTGATCAATTTCGGTTTTTCCTCACTGCCTATATTACATTCCTCCACTTCAGTTTCTACAGGTTCCAGTTTCGGTTTGTTGGCCACATCATCAAAATCAAACAGTTCTTCTAGAGGGGCCAAACCCTTGGGCAGACTATCATTACTAGAATGCAGAGTTTCCATTTCTTCTGTTTCATATTTTGCACTTAATTCTGTTTGGGTTCTAGATATGATAGTCTGAAGGTTTATATCTACCAGCTGTGGAGATGGTTCTTCTTCGCCAAGAAAATTTTCTTCACTGCAGTCTGTATCATAGTCTGAATCTGGACTATGGGGTTCAAACTCATTTCTGAATTGCATGAAGTCTTCTATTTGTTTATCTCCATCAAATACCTGCCAATATTTTTTGTTATCTGGGATAGCTGGTCTGAATTTTATCTGAGAGGTGTCATCATACAGCATTGGGCAGGTTCTAGCAGCAAAGGCTAAATTGTGGGCTGCAATGTTTCTTTTCCTTGGGACAAAAGTCAGGGTGGACTCCTCAAATGTTTTCAAAAGATCTATGACATCATTCCTATAGGCCCTAAGTCTGGGGTGATTTGCATTATACTCCCCATTAACTTGCCTAATGATTAGTTCAGAATCCCCATACACATTGATTCTCTTGGCACCTAATTTTTTCAAAAGATGCAAGCCTAAGAGAAGGGATTCATATTCTGCTATGTTGTTGGAACACTGAAAGTTTAATTTGCATGAGATACATTCTGTATGATTGTTTTCAGTGTTAGTAATCCAGACACCTGCACCAGCATTTGTTTTGGTGCATGACCCATCAAAATACATAGTCCAGAGAGGCAGATTTTCAGTTTGGTGGACGAGCGTTGTATTTCTTGATTCCTCAAGTTGTTCCTCGGGTTGAGGACTATATTTCTGACTGTAAAGTTTTAAGTTCAAAGGATCGATAACTTGCAGTTCAAGATCTGAGTTTAGTTTGCTAGGATGTTCAGACACAATAGACTGTTTTGGCAATTTAGCGTTGTTTTCCTCCTCTTTCATCTCAGTCATGGATTCTGTTGAAATAATTTGTTCTGTGAGTGCTTCATTATTAAACATGATAAAAGAATCGAGGCTCGTGTTTATAGCATAGAGAGGGGATTTTTGAGGCCGATCCTGACTTGTTACTGTGTACTGCATGTGGGATTCCCTATAAAGCCTCCTAGTCTGATTCAAGACAGGGATAGTTGCATAGGTCATGTCCATTTGCATGGTCCCCTGTAACTTAGCTCCCCAAGATCGTGATAAAATCATTCCATAATTTGGGGGGACATCAGCCACAACAACATCCATGACTAAACATTTAGCTGGAATTTGGGCTAAATTAACACAGAGATCTTTTATCAATCCTAGACATTTAACTCTGCTTGAGTCAAAGGAGTACAAGTCTTTGTAAGGTCTGGTAATTTCAAGACCCAGGCTTTCCATTACAGCTTTTGGCATTAAATTATGGGAAGTGCCTGAGTCATGCATAGCATTGTGCAGAATTTTGTCATGAACATTTAAGCTTACATAAAAAGGAGGGACAGGACCTTCTTGGAACTTTCCTTCAATCTCTGGGCCAAAAATAACCTCTGTTTGGTCATCGTTAAGATTGAGAGTATCTTCGTTATCTTCTAAGTTCAAAGCCTTCAAAATTTTGGACCTATATACATGTTGGGCAGCTAACTCAGTCAAAGGAACAGAGATTTTAATCTTTGAGATTTCCTGTTCCAGGCTAAAAAGATTTTGACTCTTCAAAACATTGATTTCAGCCTTGCTTGCTGCCAATTTATCAGCAATAATAGCTTGCTGATTTGATTTATCTACAGTTGAAACAGTTGTTTTACCAGGAGTACTAGCTGAGGTGCTAGTACTACTAATGTTTGCACTCTGTTTTTCAATGTTTTGAGTGTCTTTCTCTTTACCACTACCAGAATTATCAGCCACTGTTTTGTCCTTTTGTTTGATGGTTTTAGACTTGGTTGCAGTGCTGTTTTGAGAAGGTTTATCAGAGGTTTTATTGTTGGGGGTTTGTTGATTAGACCTACTTCTGAGTTCATATTCCCTTGAAGGTTCAATGACAACGTTTTCCATGTTTTGATAAGAATTCTCATTATCATTTCTTCTGTCATCGTAAGGTGTATAAAGACCTTGTTTTTTATCATAATGAACCTCAAAGTCATCATCATCTATCCCAAATAAGTTGATGTCATTATCCTCTGTTGTTTCATCTGTTTCCTTAGCCTCACTTACAAAGTTTTGATGAAAGGGAGGAATGATCTGCTGATCATCTTCCCTAAGTCTGTTTGGAGACTGATTTCTTCTAAGATTCTGATTCTGGTTTTGGTTTCTCTTTTGAGGAGCGTTTTGATTTAGAATTTCTTGCGCTCTCTCTAGAATGCTCATTTTCGTCATCATTTCTTCCATCATTCTTTCCATCTTTGAGCTTGAAGTAGAAGGGGTGGATTCCTCTCTAAAGGATACTCTCTTTTCCTCTTTCATCCTTGCTCTCTTCTCCATGAGGTTGACTTCCACAGAAAGAGCACCTCTTTGCATATCTTCAAGAGTTGCAAAAACTCTTTCTCTGAGTGAATATGTCATGTCCGGATCAAACCCTTCAGGAAATTTGTTTAAGGCTGAGCCCTGAGGAGGTTTTAGTTCAGGGGAAAGTGCATTATACACACTGTTAAATCTGGTACAATAAGCTTGTACACTTTCCCCAGGGTTCCTATGGAGATTGTTATAGTCGGCAAGAACTTGGAGAGGGTTTTTCCTTACTTCCCATTTGTTTAAGAATGTTTGATGGAAGGCTTGGAGGTCGTTAATACTATGGGGAGTTAAACCTTTAAACCATTTTCTCACTTCTCCCCCCAGACTTTGAGCAAACAGTCTGATTTTGACAGACTCATCATCAATCTCATTTCTGTCAAAATAGTCATTCATCTTGTCCACGTGTTGAGATGTTGTTATAGTATTACTAGCATCATATAGTGGAATTTTGGACTGATAGTCCTGTGGAAGATTGACTAATGGTACAGGAAGGACTAAGGGAGCATACCATGCTGCCATGATATGTGGTGGGGGCGGATTTACAAGAGGAGGTGGGGGTTGAAGTGGAGTGGTTTGAACAGTGGATGAAGGATGAACAGAAATGGATGGAACGGCAATAGATCCCTGAGCTGATCTTGGATGAGAGACACCTAGATTATGTAAGAAATGTAAATCAGGAGGTGTAGATTCTCTATTTCCAAGAGGTTCACTTGTTCTAGGAGATGATGGTGAAGGCTCAGAATCTAAGTGATCTAAATCACCAAATGGCCTAGTTCTGAATGGGTTTAATAAGTCAATTTGTGATTCATGAAGAGCTGAAAGGTTTTCAGGGACTGAATTAGCTCTTAGGGGTGGTCTGAAAATAGTTGAAGATTGTATCCTAGGAGACTTCCTAAGAATTCTTTCTGGGTTATCAACTATTTCAGGAGGATCTGGGTCAGGATGGGCTCTAGTGTGAATATTTTTAGGAGCCACAATGTTTATATGTTTAGACCCAACTAAACAGGAAAAGTTCAACCAGATATGACAATTTTTAGGGGGTTAACCAATCTGTTTTTACAATTTTTAAATCCCACAGTCCTCTAACTGAGTTTCAATGATTTTATAATGATAAAGGTTCTTCCCAGTGGAGTCTTAAGGTCTATTCAGGATTGTGGAGTCGCCAGGTGGAAAGTTCAGAGTGTTTTCAAAGGAGTACACTGTCCACCACAGTGTTTGTGAAACATTCCTTTTCAAGGATATCTCAAAACACAACAAACTCTAACCAGAGATTGAGTGGGAGGGCATTCACCAGATATGTCACCCCTAAAAGAGGATGAGACCCGGAGGCTACCTGGCCCTTTCCAGACTCTGTCTAAGAGTATAGGGTAAAACACATCAAAGACGTATACAAGATATCAAAACTAGTGTTTTACTACCAATCTGAAATGTTTTTGGTATTTTCTGAATTGTTTTTATTTGTGGTTCAGAAGGATATCCTAACTCTACCTCAAAACTTAGCTACGGTTACGAAACAAAGACAATCTATCCTTATGGCTAAGCTAGTTTATTTTCCAAGGTTAGATAAAAACTTTAAAGAATCCTAGGGTTGACCTAGTTTGTCACTGATTCAATTGAGCTTCATCTTAATTACCATTTCTTGATAGTGCTTGAAAAGGCTACTTTTGAATCTCAAGGTGTTCTTGAATGAAGGGTTTTCTGAGGTCCTTAAAAGGTATTTAAAACACTCAGTATTCCCCAGCGGAGTCGCCAGAAATGGTGGCTCTCTGTAACAAGCAAGATTGGTAAAGTCCGATCACAGAGTTAACATCATTTCAACCAACTTTGGGATTCTAGGATCTAGCCCTCCTGAATCCGGAGAGGGATCTCTCCAATATGTACAAAGATGGATATTGTCTTTGAAGTTTAGGGTGATGGTATTAGGCTAGTTATGAAGGCCAAGGGTTTTGTTTGGTTTTCTCAAATGGTTGAACATAGTTGCTATTTGAGACGGAAAGATCTATATGCAAATAGGTTCAAAGGTGAGAAGTTGCAAGTGAACAGAATAAGCTTTGATTCTAAAGAAAGATGATGGCAAGTTTTCAATCCATTGGGCTATGGAGTCATAAGAGAATTTAATTGAAACAACCAGGTTCAAGAGTAATCTATGGGGCAAGTCATCTAGGCCTAAGGATCTCTTTGAAGTTTGATTTATGGAATGGGGTGATACAAAAAGAAAAGGAATTAACAGATGCAGAACAAAGAGCAGCCCAGGATCTGGTAAGTACTTTGAAACTAGCCAGCCTTTGACCAGGCACTTAAGAAAAACATAGAAGCAAACTAGGATCTGGTAAGTACTTTGAAACTATCCAGCCTTTGATACACTTCTAACAGAACACAGGTTAAAAACAAAGGGAAACTTGAAAGCAACCTTTGGAGCATAAACTAGCGGGCAGGGCTCACCTTTCTCCTCATCTTAGCTCTTCTTTACTTAGTTACTTCCAAGACAATCACCAAGATAACACAGAATGGCCCAAGATCTGATAAGTACTTTGAAACTAGTCAGCTTTTGACACATCCTAAGGGAAACAGACAAATAGTTGAGCAAACAAGAAAGGGACTCAGGGCTAACCTTTGATTTCCTCAATTCATTCCTTACACAACATATATGAAAGTAACATTTAAAAATAACATTCAGCAGTGACGAAAGGATGAGGGAACGCCAGCATCTCTGTACTTAGACTGAATTAAATCATTTCTAAATAACACAATAAGAAGAAAACATTGGGATAAAGATTTTTCAGCCAGAGAAGGTCACTGATGCACAGCAAACTCTAACACTGTTTAAACTGTTCTTTACAGTGGAAAATGAAACAGATTGAAAACAGAAATAAAATGACAAGTTACAGTGAGGATAACATCACCATCAGCATAGACCAGGATCCCATAAATAAGCTTGTATTGATTGCTTCAAACCGGTTACAATCTTCAGATCCAATGTTTTAATCCATCTCTCTTCACAACCTAACCTATCTGTTACAAGCAGAGCTACAAGAGCCCATGAAACCACTATTTACAGTCAAGAGTTTTCCACTCAGAAACAGCTACAACGCTTCAGCAATTACATTGACAACCTACTAATCCAACAAAAACCAACCCCTCACTCATCTTCTTCTGGAGTATTTATAGAAGGATGAGGAGGTGAGATCTAATAAAAAGATCTCAAATACAATTAATGCAGAATTAATGTCTTCCTGGCCTGGGAGGCTTGATGAAGAAGATAAACAGGTGTTCCGCTACATTAATGTGTTTACACTTAAGAAGTAAGCTCAAAAGGAGCTTTTGTTGACATTTGAGGTTCTGCGTACTGTTAGGGTTATCCTGCAGACATTCTGTCATTAAATCTGGTGCAGTAATAACTTCTTTGGTTGTTCCGAGGCATAATATCTAATCTTGTTCAATAAATTCGGCCTCTGACTGAGCATTCTGAGGCAATAGGTGTCACTGTGGTGGTTGAGGAATCAATTTGCCTCAAAGTATGGTGGTGGAGGCAATTGTCCGATGAACACCTTTAGGTTTTGCTTTAATCTGTGTTCTGAGCCGGGGATTAGGCTTTTGATAACCATATTAGCCGTAATCCCCGCCAATTCATCCACTAAACTGCTGCTTTGGTCCATTCTGTCTTCAAAATCTGATACCCTTTCTCTGCTTTGATTTCGACGGCATTCTTCAAGCTTTACGGGGATACATGGCAACCAAGGCTCATGAAACCTTGGTAATATCATTGTTCCTCACCGTATGATCGATTCCCTGGATTAATCGGAAGGACATGGGTCGTCACCCTCATCCTTTAGATTTTCATAAAACACGAAGAAAAACCTTAAAACCTGCAAAATACAAGAAAAATGAGGAAATCCTGCGTTATATGGATAGACTGCATCGGAGGGCGTGCAGGAAAATGGAGCGATCAGAGCCGTTGATCGTATTGCAATCAACGGTTGGGAGCATTTTGAACAGTCAACGGAGAAAAAGGTGAACTGTGCGATGGAATCGGGAGAATGACTGAGAGCTGTCGATCTACAGAGATCGATGGTGGGGAACGGCTCTTGAATGCGCCTGGGAAGATTTAACAAACGGGTAAATTCGTTAAAGATCGAGCGGAAATGGCGATTACCAACCGTCGGATGGGAGAGCCCAGATCCGATGGCGGGGGTGAATCCCGCTGCAGGGTCAAGGGACGATGTTTAATGCGCGGGCGATGGCCATTGCACGGCAGTTTTGGAATGAAGTGGTGGACACGCGTCGGCCGGCGCGTGGGATCGCTGGTCGACGGGGGAAAACCATTTAACGCGAAAAGCGGTGCGGGATACATACCACGGTTTTGAAAATGAGCGCAGGGAAAAAATGGGGGGATCCACCAGAGTATGAGGTACCTCCTTTTAGTTGATTACGATGAGACGATCGACGGGGGCGAGTTTTAATGTAATTTCTTCGTGGGGAACTTTATGAAAAATAAAAATAAAACTTGGAATTTTCAGTTATGCATATCATCCATGTTTTCGAGGCAAAAATCAGTTTCGAAGTTAAGCGCTTGTCGGATTTAGCACATGGTTACGGCGTCGGGGGCATATGGAGGAAAGAAAACGGAAGGGCTTAGCTGAAGGCCAAGCCTATGTAAATATGTATTTTCTATGGTTTCAATGATTTTTCGGGAAAGGAAAAGGTTAGATAGGTTGCAAAAGTGGGTTTTTTTTAACCTTAGGAAACGAAATTTAACGGAGGGATAAGGGGTAACACATGATGTGATGAGGTTTTTTATGAAGAAAAGGCATTTGGAGGATGAAGGTGAAAATGGGGGAAAGGGAGGGGAAAGAAAATGGGATGCAGGAGTGTTTTGACTTGGATTTTCTTGGAGAATCAGGAGCAGAGAGGAGGAAAAGTATGAAGAACCAACCAGCAGTTTATGATTTCACCCAAAGACTTCAAGCACCAACAACTTCAGGACTGAATTTGTTTCTTGAAGGCTGCAAAGAATATTTAGCCACCAGCTGATATAATTGCAAAATGTAGGTGGCTAACACATGCCTCAATGGCAGGTTCTTCGCATTTGATGTGAGGTTTTCATCATTGGCCTCCGATCGAGTGATTCTGCAGGTGTTCGACATCAGCTCATTGTTCACATGCTATAGATTGTACCTGTAGTACCTTGAGGACCATTGGCATTAATGGTGGTACCTCTCGCGTATGTTAACATCTTTCATCATTGACTGGTAATCAGACGATTTTCTTGCATATTCGACTTTAGCTCACTTATTCGCATGCTTGAACTTGTACTTTGTTCAGGTCGAGATGGAGCGCAAGACCCTGGATTCTGCCTGTTATAATCCAAGCTACGATTTTGTGGATTATTATGATTAGTTACATGACTCACTGATTGAATGGCTGTGACCATACCTGAGTCTATTTATCGATCCTCACTGGATGGCTACGTCCATGCCTTGGATCTGGATTATTACATACTCTGTTATGGATGGCTACGCCCATACCACGTATATATCATGTATTTGAGACATCATTTGGACTTCTCTACGCAGGTTTTCCGACGGTGGTGTTTTTAGTTGGACACGTTCTCATAAAGCATTTCACCCCTCTCTCTCTTTCACGCCTCATGCTTTAGGGGGCATCTGTTACACAACAATTTTTCACCGTCCCTGCAATTCCCCATCCCGCACAATTGGAGGGCTAATTCCGTGACCTGTGAGTAGTGACATAACTTGAAAACACTTTCATGGCATTCCCCTAAACATTTAATTTCATTTCCCTGAAGACAACTCCTTGTGAAAAACCCTAAAAACACCCCTTTTTGCATTAGCGCGGAAAGCCAGTTCAGTACCCATGCCAATGGGGGAAATCCTTCAAAGAGGGCACGCCAATTGGCACTCTGTCTCAGAGTCACACTCACACCAACCATTTTAAAGAGTTTTTTTTTAAATAAATGGCGGAAGTTTCGTCCTAACCAATCCATAAACTGGTATCTAATTTGAGTTGGGAGGATTGGCTTCGGATCTCCATGTAGAGGAAGTTGTTTGACACCTCTCATGGAATCTTCCTTGAGGATAGGGCCAATCCCATGATTATAGAGATCCCAACTCCCCTTCCTCCATCTATAAAATCTTTCTCATCTTCTTTGCAAGCTAATCTCCAAGTTCCCAAGAGCCATCAGAGCTTTATGCTGCAAGAGCCTTGATTCATTCCCTTAAGGCCAAATCCAAGCAGGGAGATTATTGTCGAGACATCCGAAGAGAGAGGTTTGTCTTATCCCCGATAGGCTTTTTAGAGACATGTTCCGCTGGCGACCCTCCGAAGGGGAATTCAACATTAGGGCTATGGTTGTATTCTTCTTTGATTGATTAATGATAAGCGACTATTGGTTATGGTTCCACTCCTGTTGTTGATTATGATGATGATTTATGTATTCTATGACTGACATATAGTTGCATATACTGGATTTTACGCTTGCGTTTGTTTTGTTTCTTGCATGTGTAGGTGTCCGATCGAGGATATCGTGAGGATTGTGATCTACCGGAGCTAAGGAACGGGAGTGTTACTTTCTCTACGAGCAACAGCGTTGGATTCTAGGTAAGCCTTCATCGCTAGTTGGTTTATTTTCAATTAGGAACCTGCACTATAGCATGTGACAATTGTTGCTAGACCCGATCTAGGCTAGCAGGGATCGCCTCTATCCATAGAGGGGATTTACCTCCACAACATGTAGGAACCCATATTGTTCTGCAGAAATGCACCTAGACAGCACCCCTTTAATTCTTAGAGAAACAATTTTATATGATATTTTTTATATGATGTTGCATAAGGCAATCACCCTAAAATATATAAATGACTTGGGGCTATATGACTTAGGATTTAATGCTAAAAAGGTAGAGTTCATATCTCCCTGAATGAAACCCCCTAGCCTGCGCAATAATTGATTGCAATTCATTTTCCATCAACTCAAAAAAGTGAATGAATAATTCAACTGGCCATCCATCTTGGCCAGGACTCTTGTCTTGAGCAAAGGATTTTAGGACTACCCCAATATCATATTTGGAGATGACTTTCCCCAGTTCCTCGTTTGCAAAATTGTCAAACATGATGGGCATGTGGTCCAACACCCACTTCTGACTCCTATGATCAATCCCAGCCTCTGGCTTATAGATATCAAAGAAGTAGTTAAATTATTCCCTCTGTATGTCCTTAGTGGATCATACCTTATTTCCATCCGCCGATTCAATGTGCTAGATAGAGTTTATATTTATTCACCCATTTTCCATCTGATGAAATTATTTGGTGTTCAAGTCACCTTCCTTTAGCCATTGAACACAACTCTTAAGCTACCAGGTCACATCCGATATCTTTAGGATTTCCACCCTTCTTTTCTCCATTGCTTCCAATAGGTCATATGTTTTCTAGATTAGAAAAGAATATTTCATTCCTCCATGAATGTGTGCCACCCTTTCAGAGATGGCACTTAGCTCCACCCGAAGCTCTTTCTTTTTTTCCCATTCCCATTTTTTCGTACAAAATTTTAGTTGGCGAAGCTTCTTTCATAATTTTCTCCACCCATCCTTCCTAGAATTGGAAGCTTCCTCATTCCATATATCTATAACCAGCTGATTGAATTGAGGATCATTAAGCTATATTATGTTGAACTTAAAAAGCAGATCATGTCTAGCCTATTCGATGCACCATGAGAGACTAATGGCCATGAGATCTAATAGTGAGGCAATGACCACTTGTCACCAAAAATTCCCCAATATTTGTGAAAAAATCTCATGAACCATAGCCCTATCAGGTCGCTTCCCTATAAAATCAGGTCCTAAACAATGATTGGTACAAGTCGGGATAAGGGGAGCAAGGCAGATGTCTAAAAGATGATGATCATTAAAAATCCATCCAATTCGATCGGCCAGAGGGTCTTGTTGGGACCTCAGCCCCAATTTTCACTCGACGATAGAGTGGAATTGAAATCCCCAATAACAATGAGGTTGCTAATGCGTATAATGTTCTAGACAGTCCTAGGAAGACGAGCGATGCTAGAAAGGCGCATATAAATTAATCAAGTGCACTTTCTCAGGAAATACCCTAAAACTCCTCGAGAGAATTATAACCCCAAAGAATCTGTAAGCCTGAAAAGTTTCCAACTTGGGGTTCCACATAGACAACATACCCCTGACTTTACCAATTGAATCAATACCAACAGCATGCCATCCTAGTCAGATTTTAAGAAATGTACTGAGGGATTTGGATCGAGAGCACATGGTCTCTTGGAATAGTGTAACAAAGGGTTGTATTTGAACAAATAAGTCTCGTAGATGGAGATGTTTCGAGGGGTCGCATATTCCTATTATGTTGAGAGATATTATAGAATTCATTTGGGAATGTGTACAGGGCTGCATGCTCTAAGTGCCTAGAGATCATCAACCAAATAAATTGGTACATCTCTAAAGTCATACAAATCATCCTTGAAGAAGGATTTATTCTTGAGCTGACCTCTAAAATGTCTGGTTCCATATTTGGATTTTTTCCTTATAGTAATGTTTGAAGCTAAAGAAGGTGACATGGTAATAGGGGGATCAGGAGTCACACACAGTTAAGGCAGCAATCAAGGGCCAGGTTTCAAAGAAAAGACTCAATGTCACTCTCGAACATGTTCCTTGGGGAGTCTGAGGGGCCTCCCACCTCCGAATCGTGAGGGGGAAAGGGAGAGGCCCATTCAAGTGGAGGCATGGATGGGGAGACAGTCATTAATCCCACCAAACTTAGTTCAAGTGGAGTTCCTTCGAAATAATCAGATGGGCAAGTATCAACCACTTTGTGAATAGGGGGGTGAACTGTAATTGGTGGCAGAGGCAAGGTGCACGAATCAAGGAGAGAGGGGTTAGCATCAGGCTTGGTAGAATAATAAGGTGAGGGAGGCCTATCAGAATGTGATGTGGATGTACTGGAAAAAACACTTTCAAAAGAAGGAAGAGCTGATTTACCCAAGAGGTGTCGGTTAAATGAGCTATGATACAACTTCCCTTCGTAAGAACCCCGTTAATTGTATTTTTTTTGCCCTCTTGCTAATGCCACGATGGAAATCTGTTCATGTGGTGACCAGTATGGTGGAAAATCAGGCACTTGAAAGGAACCCCCTAGAAATCAATCCTTAGTCTGTGTCGTTGCTAACCCCAGAGGAGGTCCACATTGCCCAGCAAACCACCTGCAAAGTTGACTTCAACCAAGAGCCAAGCTATACGTTTATCATTTGTGCCTAGAATTTTTGGGTCAACATGCTTCATGTGTTCGATTGAGTTTCCAATCACTGTCAAGGCCTTGAGAGTCCAAAATTCAAGGGGGAGCCCCAAAAAATTAACCCAGACCATATTGTTTTTTGGCGCCTCCATGACTTGGTTAAAGAAAAGGTATCAAGGCAATAGTTGAATAAAAGTTCTACCACGCACCATGTGCGTTTGAGAATTTTGATGCAATCGTCCTAGTGCATGAAATGGATGGTAAACCAGGTATTCATCATCAAATTTACTTTCAGAGAATATCCCAGAATGGGGTGATCTTAACCCACTCCACCATATCAACTTCTGCCATATCCGAGAATATACATCAACCGATTAGAGCCATTTTTTTTAGCCTTGCCACCTAACCCCATAGATCATCATATTCCAATATTATCTATTTGATCTTAGCTGCAGTTTTATGATAGTCTTTTCTCGACAGACCTTTCCTATTTTTGTGATGGCGATAACCCACGTGAGAGTGCAAAAGACCTCCATGTGGCTCCATGTAACCCTTGTCCACATGAGCTGAAATATTTCCAGGTGGCCCCAATAGAGATTGTGAAAGAGACCCCAAACTCGGGCCCATGTTGGCATTGTGGCCCCTTTCTATCTCCAACGTGGCAGCAACTAGTGCTTCATGTGCCGACGTGTTCGAGAATAGTATGTCGTAAACATTCAGAATCACTATCCGTCACCAGTAGTCAATATTCTTTATATCTTGACATAAACTTTGACACTCCACCCACCCTATTAAACACACCATGCATGAGCTTACTGTCAAAAATGGTTTGTTCAGGTGTATTTTCAGAAGAGTTTAAACCTTCCTTAATGAGGAGACGCTGTCCAGAATAGGAACAACCTGGATTGTTTGGAACAACACAAAAAAGACCTCAAGAATGTTCCCAACAACCCCCTTACCTCTGATGACATAAAAATATCCTAATCCCAAAGCATAAGAAATCGCAGAGATAAGGCTTGGGGTACAGAGGAATGAGGAATTTGTCAAGGATCCTTCTGGAAAAGTGTTAGTACGACTAGAGTGGGTGAATTCAAAACTTTTCCTGACTACTGGGAAATCCAAGGACACTAGAAACTAGGGTGGCAGAATGGCAAGGATGATGGAAAAACTAGAGAGAGATGGTGCATATAAAAAACTAAAAAATGGTAGCAATAGTAGCAACAACATCCAACATAGTGCCACCAGCGTAAATGAAATTGAAATCAAAAGTACTTACAAGGTCTATAAACTATGAAGGAATCTACCCATTTGTTCCACAAAAGGGTCCATCTAGACTGGTTCAATGTGAATGGAGTTTCAGAGCTCTTAGATGCTTCATGGGGTGGTAACCTACTTCCTAAGTTTTTCATTGACCCAATTGTGTGAAGCCTCCAAATGCGTTTTGACAATGGAAATCAGAATAATGAGCGTTGCTATCGCCAGTCTCCTAATTTGAATTACAACAACACTGTAATCAGAAACCATAATGCAGAGAAGAAAGCATGCGCTACTTGATCAAAACTATTCAACAAAGGCTTGGTCAAAGCTTGTGTTTCATCTTCAATCCCTCCATATAGTGTCAAAAACTCTAGCTACAACCCCAACCAGACCAATGAACATGTACTAGTTACAGTCCACCACCCAGAGTTACTATCTTCCCACACATACCTTGTTCATGTTTCTTGACCTGGAAATAGTATATAATTAAGAGCTTGTAGCTCAGCACACCAACTTTTCAATTTGGGTAGAAACTAGATTTCCTATACTAATTTTCACAGACAAGACAGAAAGAATCGAGGCTCCCATTTGAAAACATGGACCTTCACACCCTACACCATACATTTTTCTTTAAAAACCTATCACCCCATAGCCCATATTCAAACCATGATATTTCATTCCCACTCAGGCAGTAGATACCCAGACACAAATAGATCCCAAGTTTATATTATTTCAAACCCTACCACCCTACCCTATTTTCATACATCAGAGCCTCATACTTGATTTTACAAATCCTTTTATAGTGCCATACCATTCCGTAACAGACAGTTGTGAACCTAACTCTGCTATCTTACGAAACATCCATGAAAACCCAGACATATATTATTTCATGTATACAATAGGCTCATACTTTCCATTACCGATACTTATCATTACTTGCACCCACTATGAATATGCGAGCTTTAATATGCGTGCTTACTGAGTTACCGTTTGGCAGAATAGCTTACCTATGAGGCGCGCTACATGAATCCCTCAAGGAAGATCCTCATAAATGATTTTACAAATCCTTGATAGTGCCATACCATTCCGAAAATAAATTTATGAACCTAACTCTGCTATGCTATGCGGATTAATCCCTCTTGCAGACAAGAGCAATCTCCCTAGTATTCAACGAATAGCTAGAAAAAAACATGCATTTGGAAATAGTTTTCTCTAGATTAAATGAATTTAAAAATTATTATAAGAAAGTAGAGAGGACATGCCCCTACCTTGAAATCCAATGTTCGATGCAGCCTTTTATCCAGTCGCTCCAAAGAGGCTTCTCCAATAAGTAGAACCTCCAATCAAAGACAAGACAAAAGAATCAAAGCATCTGCAACATATAATAATCAAGAAAATCTAACCGAACTTAGTGATCAAGGAGTCTAAGTATTGATGTTATTCAAATAAGCATAAGAACAATTCAATGAGAAAAGGAGATACATATGTATTATCTTGAATAAAAAGAGTAATCTTGCAACCTGATGCCTTGATGTCATACAAATTTCTCCTAGGGTCCTGAACAATCGTTCCTCCTTCAATTTGACAAGCCTTCCTCTCTAAAAACTAGCACGGAGTTATGGACATAAGGGTGTGATCATTCTCATGCCAACAACAACTAGTGTAGAAAGTATGCACTCTTGGGAATTTCTCTTCAACAATTACATTCACAACCTTAACATCTACGCTTCAACCTAAAACTTGACCCCAATTTATAGGGAAATGGAGGTAGTTTCAGTTCCATGAAGAGGGGGATGGATTCCTCTGATGAAGGGATTTGAGCTCCATGGACCAAGGGATAAGCTCCATGAGTGGAGGGATAAAGCTCGAACTGATCACAACTCTAGAAGCTTCCAGTTGAGAGAATATTTGGCTAGCTAGGCTTCTAGAATTTAAATTTTCTTTTATTCAAATTTTTACTATGGTCTACAGGTAATAGTAGCAAAAAGTGTGGGGGTTGCCATAGTTTATATAATAAGTATCCAAGGACCCACAGGAAAAGGCTAGAAAAAGTGTGGAGGTAGACTTTTAAGGGTTTATAGAGATTTTCTCCAATTCCAAGACTTGATTCAAGAACATTAAGGTTTCTGACTTCTATGGGAGCATGACATAGGTGGTGAGTGTCCTATACATATATTCAAATGTCCTGGTGACAAAATAATGTGTAGCATGCTATCTTACAAAAACCTCCATGAAAACCCAGACATATATTATTTCATGCACACATTAGCCTCATATTTGGTTTTACTGAGACTTATCATTACTTGCACCCACTGTGAAGATGTGAGATTGAATATGCGTGCTTACTAAGTTACCGAGTGGTAGAATGGATTACCTATGAAGCGTACTACTTGAATCCCTCAAGGCAGAATGAAAAATAAATTTGGACTTAATGAAAAAGAAATTTGAGAAGGATCCTTCAATTTTTTTAAATGGCTATACCTCTTTTTGTATGAGGATTTTCATAATCTTTTGATGTTATGCTGTAAACGCAACCATTCAACCTCTAGAACTACGTTGACTTATTTTATTTTTTCATTCAACATATTCTCTTTTTGTCAGCACACTTATGCACAAAGAGAAAGTGCATTGATCTCTTGAAAATTTTCGAAAATTTTAAATCTGGCTTACTTGTAGCAACTTTTCTTTCACTTTGATATTATCTCGAATTGTCTTTCTCAAGCTCTTGGAACTTCAAAATCAAGTGTTGCTATGATTGGATTCTTATGCAATCTTGGACTCTAATACTATGACAAAAAATGAAAATTATGGAGCAAATAATTTCTCATCTCATTATTATGAATGAGTTACATAAGATTACACTTGAGACATCAACAATAAATGGCTATAGTGAAACTAAACTAAACTGGACTAACTGAAACTGAACTAGGACACTTGGATGGACTGTTATGACACCTATAAGGTGGTTGGAATTAGATTCTCCAACACTCAATTATTCTTCCCAATGACCCAAAATAAATCCAATCGAATTTTTTTATGTCCCTACTTGTGTAGTGACATCTATGATCAGGGGAGTTGTATTATTTAGTTTGTACATTGAAATTTTTTAAGCCGTACAAAAAAATTTAGGTTGGATTTTGGTTTTTTTTTATAACTTTGTATATGACATTAGCACATATGTCAAGTAACTTAATTGACTGTTAAATTACTTTCATTTATATGTCAATCTGGTTAGGTGACCTTGCAAAGTACACTATACTGTATGTGCTAGGAGATTAGCTTTCAATATTTTGCATAACTCAAATGAATTGGAAACTTCAAAAATAAATTAGATTCTTTAATATAAACTATGAAAGTACTAAGTTTTTTGAAAGGAACTTAATGTTAAACTAGAAAAGAAAAACATAAATATTATTGATTGAAGAAAACATGAGATTTTACCCTATGAAATCATGGATATTTTTTTGTAAAACTTACAAACTTTAATCTATGTATTCAGGAACATTTTAAATTAAAAAAGAATAAAATTTAATCTATGGGAAACATGAGTTTTTAATCTATGATAATCATAAACAATTAAACTATGTAAAACAAACCATTCATGAGAATATGCAAGAAATGGATAACATTTATACTATTCTCACAGATCTTGAAGGTGGCCTCCTGAGGAATGCAAGGTGTTGAAAGCTCAGATCAAGAGAAGAGATATAAATCACCAATTTCATTGAGAGTTGCGCCATATTAAAAAAATTATATTCAATGAAAATAAAATATAGTTATTCTCTTTTAATAAGCAACAAAAATTATAAATTAATATAATCCTTTACATCTTAGATCTCTCCTCTCATCAAAGAGACTGCAATTTATAGACTTTTGAGACAATTAACAAATTCAGAATTTTCTTGCTTGAGTTTCTCTCATGAGATCAAATCAAATCAAATTTCATATATTTTTGGATCGAATATCAACCTAAATCTGATCAAACTTATCTCTATCGCATTAATTTATTAAAAAAAAACTCATTCAGGCCTTTTTGTTGACCATGCATTAAATGAAAATTTGAAAAAACTCATTTATCCACGTAATCTGCAAAATAAGGCTCCAAATAACTTCCAAAATATCTCAAATGGTAATGAGTTTGAGAAAAATTCTCTCAAAAAACCTAATTGGGTCCATTCAATACAAAACCCATGTTTTTTTTTTCTTTTCTGAAATTTGCTTTCATTTGCTAATAAAATGCATTTGAAATTGATTGTTCAAAAATGTTACATTTTTCCCTTGATATTTTGCTGGAGGTCCACACGTGTGAGATGTGTGTAATTTGACCAATAAAAATCCATATTGGAGCTTCTAGAAACCAAGTCCAAGTGTATGATTTCCTTCCAGAGTAGTGTCACTACCTCAACCATGGAGATAGCTACGAAAACTTGATGAAACTACATAAACTTGAACTTGCTAAACTGTCATTAGTGAAACTATGAAAAATTATTCTTAATTCATTAAAAATAATGGAAATAATAAAAATAAACGATTTAAACATGTATGCGATAATCCCTCTCTTTTAATAAAATATCAATTAAATGCTTTTCAAATCACGTGGGGCCTATTTACATGGACTCTCCAACAGAATATCATCTGAAATGACAAAAATCATGGACTTTTTTTTTCTTCATTAAAAAACACTTAAAAAAGATTTTTTCAATTATTAACGCTTTTTAGAAGAAAAAAATGAAATGAATAGGAAGCCTTTTAATAGGAAGTGAACCTTTCAAACCAATTTCATGAAAAATTTCATTGATCTCTAAAAAAATTGAAATTTTTAAATCTCGTTAACTTGTAGCGGCTTCTATTTCACTTTGATCTCCTCCTGAACTATCTTCCTTGAGCTCTTGGAAATTCAAAATCAAGTGCTTCTCTCCTTGGATTATTATGCAATATGGGGCTTTGATACCATGACAAAAAGTGAAAACTATGGAGCCGAGAATTCCTCTTCTCAGCATTATGAATCAATTAGATAAGATTTCACTTGAGACATCAACAGTAAATGACTATAATGAGACTGAACTAAACTAGATTAACTGAAACTGAAATAGGACACTTGGATGGATGCTTATGGCACCTGGCACGTGGTTGGAATTAGATTCTCCAACACTCAATTATTCTTCCTAACCACCCAAAATAAATCCTATCAATTTTTTTTATGTCACTACTTGCGTAGTGACATCTATGATCAGTGGAGTTGTATTATTTTGTTCATACATTGAAATTTTTTTAAGTCGTACAATTTTTTTTATGTTGGACTTTGGTTTTTGTTTATAAATTTTTATACGATGTCAGCATGCCACTACATGCTAGGGCATTCGTGTCGATGGTTTTCATCAACTATTGTGCATGAATATTTATGAATATCTATGCGATCCTACAATGTACGATTATCTGTGGGATTTTTTCCTGAAAATCACTACAGGATACTCAAAACACGTGGGTGACAGTAAAAAACTAAGATTCTCACCTAACACTTGGCCTGGCGTGAAAAGAACTGCTAGATTATGTCCAACTCTTCGTTGTGCAGTAGCAATATCTATAATAAAAATAATAACACAAACAACAAATCTTCGTTTTGAAGTTGAAATATCTATGATAAAAATAATAACAAAAAAACAATAGAAAAAGAAACAATCATAATGTCGTTGGGAACATGGAGGCATTTTGTTACAATGACAACAATGCAAGGAAGTTCTTGTTTCGACTAGATACATTTTGGTGTGGTCCTTTCACTAACATCCCCGATCCTTCCAACACCTTGTTGCTTGATTCTCTGGACATCGATTTGTTTCGGACGTTCAATAAAAGAGAAAAATAGGATACAAGTTTTGAACCCAAGTCCATTGTGAAGCCTTATTTTCAAGTTCAAATTCGTACAGTTGGAAAAAATCTAAGCCATTTTCCTTAGAAATAAGCCTCATAATCCTTTTGGTAATCGGGTTTTGCATCTCATGGTATCTTTCGTGATAGAGATGTTGAATTCAAGGGATTATAGGGTTATGGAATGGGAAAAAAGTATTATAGAGTTTCTCCTTTTGATTCGACAGATTCCCAGTCTGTGAAGTTTAACACTACAAGGAAAATACCCTCTAGTGGAGGTTATAACAGATGTTTTTAGTGTTATAAAATTGGCCAAAAATTTCAAAAAAACATTTTCTACAACATTCGTTTTCGACAATGGAGGCTTCGAAAGAGATTCTAACAGAATTTCAACACAACTAAAACAAACTTGGTGACCATAGGTTGTTATGTATGTTTTTCTCATGGGTGCGCTAATCAAGTGTCAACGCACCAATGTGTTGTACAATGAACGTTCAGTTACTATAAACCTACCAAGAACCGGGATGGAAAACAAATTTAGGATGCCCTAGGGGGTTTAGCAATGTCCCAGTGCATGTAAGCTAGACAGTCGCGTCGGGGCGGTCGAAGGTGCATGCACCAGGCCATTAAGGTGTAAAACCGCACCGAGCACACTATAGGTGATACAATGCACTGAGCCGTTCTAATTGGTATTGGTATTTGTGCGGTTCCCATAGGTCGTATAAACGCACCAGTGCATAGTATTATACAAACACATCGGCACGCAATATCACACAAATGCACCGAGTGTTCTAATTTGTATTAGTTTTTGTGCGGTGCCCATAGGTCGTACAAACACATTGGTGAGAAGTATCACATAAACGTACCGATGCGCATTATCACACAAATTCACCGAGCGTTCTAATTGGTATTGGTATTTGTGCGATGCCCAAAGGTTGTAGAAATGCACTGGTGTGCATTAGCATACAAATGCACTGGTGCACAGTAACTGGCACACACCGTTGTTCATTTTGTATTTTTTAGAAACATTGACCTGTGACAGTGCAATTATTATGATTTTTTTAATTCATTATTCATCAAAAGTCAGCACATATCTTATAACGTAATTCATATCAATTGAATTTTTATTAGTGCATTTGAGTGTGATATTTGGATTAATTTGTTATATCATATCATCAAATTTTTCATCTCTTCATTATAATATTTAATTATCCATATATTTAATCAGTGGTGTTACACTTCACAGTGACAATGGAGAATGCAATAGAATAAATTAAAACGTATTTTATTATATATATATATGAATAAGACACTCTTTGTGATACAGAATGGGACAATTATTGGTATCCCTCTGTCTTTCAATTGGGATGCTATGTCCATTACATTAAAAAAAATGTCTGATTTCACAAAAAAAATATTTCAAAAAATACAACGCCTTGCATTGATATCCAAACATATTGATCATCATTCTTCTCTTGAACTGTTGTCACTCCTTGAGCAACTTCCATGACTTGGGTTATTTTGAGTAATGTTCTGTTCACGGTGTTGATTTATTTTTTCTTCTTCAACTTGCATCTACAAAAATCAAAATAAAATGTAATGAGTGTATATACATTTGGTGAAAACAATCAAAATTGCAATATTGAATAATGTACATCAATGTAAATCGAAAAAAAATGACGTATCATAGCAAGAATTGACTCATGAACTATACATATTCTTTCAAAACCAAATTGCATGCCATCTTTCAACATTTCATTTGTTGGCGCAGTTCCATACTTTGTTTCCTGCAAGTTTTATACCCCATAACAAATCATATATTTAATATAAAAGTTTTTTTTGTTCTATTAATTATAGACAGAGCTAAGTAAAACGAGATCGATAGATGCTTACAAATTCCACAATTAATTTCTGATATGCCAACATATATTGAAAATCCATATTTAACCCAATGTAAATCAATTCGTGTGATGGTTCTTCTTTGTATGTTAGCACCTATTTGAAAACATTCAATGATTATTGTTGTAAAACAACTTAAAATATACAAAAATGAAATCTAGTTAAGTTGTTATAAGGAAGTAAATATTACTCAAAAAATTAGATATCAACACTTTTCTTCCTTGTCGTACTATTTTATGTGCTGAATGGGTTGCATTTTCTTTTCTTTCCTGCAAGAAAATACTTGAAAATTAGCATTTAATGCTAAATTGTTTATTTATTGCACCTAATCGAAAAATTCAATGATTACATATTACATTTGGAAGCATGTTGTTGTTGAGATGGCTCCTCGTGCGATGCAATTATGTCGATTCCTTTGACCATCTCCTTGTACACCTTTTCGGACATTCCTACTGGCATATTTCAGATATCAACTCGTTCATCCTTTAAGGTTTTCATAATCTTCCTGAAATTGTAACATGACAATAAACTATTTAATTTTTATATTGATATATGAAAAGTAAATATAAAAAAAGTGATATTTGTAAATGATTTCCTTCTAGTAATATATACATATAATTCTAGAAAAGAATTTAAAGGAATATTACTTTTTCATTCCTTCTTTTTTGTTGTTGTACGTTTTCGCTATTAAAAGTTTGACATGTCTCATTAACCAATTCTCTGGAAACTCATCATGTGCTTTAGATAAAATTTGGTTCTTGGATTCATTGGATTGATTTTTGTATTGTAATTGGAAAGAATGTCTATACACTTGTTCCAATATATCCCTCAAAGTTTTGTAAAAAAAATTCCCCATTTCATTAACCTCTAGCACCACTCTAAAAGAGCTAAGGAGCAATTCATTTTCAATTGCATGTTCTATTTTTTTTCTTTTCTTAGAACATCATTCCTTTTCTGAGTTGTTGGTTTGTGTAGAACATTAAAAATATGTGAATTAATAGATTGTTTGAAGCATGCTATCTAATATTTTTAAGTATATTATTAATGAAAAGTAAAAAAAGAAACTCATATTGGATCGATAGTATTTTTTCATTCACCTGATTCATCCTTCTGCAATTTTTCCATCAAGCTTTTACACTCTTCTATTCCTAGATCAGAAATAATCTTATCAAGATTTGTCATTTTGTGGTTCTGCATGATACACAGTAAACAACACATATTATTTAAACTTACATATAGTTCAAAAATAATAATTTTTGTAAAGAATTCACAAACAACTTGGCTTTTTTGCTTTTCTTAATGTGCTATCAATATTTTTGTTACTTGATCTCTTGTCAGAAATTCCTTTATCAATATGAAACATGTACCATACCATTCATTAATATATTTCATAAATAAATCAAGAAAACGGTGTGTCTTTTAAGAAGTACGCACCAACGTCGGTGCGACGTGTTCTTATAAATGCACCGCAAAAATAGTAGAAACACCGTGCGGTGCTCTCTGTAAAAATGGATAACCGTTGCGTTATATGTTAACCAGCACACTAATTAACACAGACAAATTAATAAAAATCCTCTACTATTAGTTTTTGTAGCATATGATGTCATGGAGGAGGTTGTGTGACATGTTCTTATAAACACACCGATAAAAAAGGGGACCACCGTACGGTGCTCTCTGTCAAAAAGGAGACTGCATCGTTATATGTTAACTGGTGCACCGACTAACAGAGACATAAAATAAAAAAATATTTTTATCAAGGAGTACATGCGTGGTGTGCTATAATGAAATAGCACACCGGTGCGCTAATGTACACAGGGTGCACCGATTAATTTTTTTTTTTAAACAGTACGTGCGCAGTGCGCTATAATAAAATAGCGCACTGGTGTGCTATTTTACACAATGCACGTCAATTAAAAAAATTCTGTGTTTTTTAAATTCATGCAAGGAACAACATGGATTTGGATCTGACTCTGCAAATCGTCCTATGGGTTAGATTTCATAGGCCTATATATAGCAATACAAACCTTATAAATCTAAAATGAAAATCCCTAATTCTGAAGTCACAGAAACAGGAAGAAGCAAGAGCAGAAACAGAAAGAATCAAGGGTTTAGCGTATGAATGGATATTTTTTATTTTTTTTTATTTTTATTTTTATTTTTTATTTTTGAAAATGAAAGATAAAATTTAAATTTTTTACTTACAATGTATTAAATCAAACGAAAACTGTAAAAAAAAAAATTGTTACAATAAAATTTAATCATTGGATGGTTTGAAATTCTATGCTACAGGGTTTAAATCACCAAATGTTTGAAATTCTGATTCTCTGAATAGTTATGTTTAAAATTATTTCATTGCTCCACAGTGCTCCCGTACTCTCTTGATCCATGTATGTCTCTTGTGCAAATCTCTCCCTGATTGTTTTTGCAAAAATAATGAAATAATGAAATTTTTTTACTATTTAAGGAATTTTTTTATGAAATTAGATTTTTGAAAATAATTTTCTGCCCATTTTTGAATTTATCGCTTTTTTTTCACTTTTTAAAAATAAAGTTGTGTTTTTTTTATTTGCTGCTATTCGGTGTGTCTGTTATTTAACTGTACTATTTCGTCAATTAATAACACAACACCGGTGCGCGGTAACTAAAATGCGCCGGTGCAGTTAACTTTACATTAGCACCAATAACAATAATTCCATTTCTAAGGCACCGAAATTTCTTTTAGGCGTGTACACATAAATTTGTTGTTGATTTTGCTCAAATGCAGGGAGAAAATATCATAATTATATCGAATGGAAAATTCTCCAAAATCCAACTCGTTCCATAATATTTGTCAAAGTCCATCGCAGATTTCTCCCTATCCATCTCGATACGTAATATTTACTTTAGATTTTATTTATATTTTCATTATCTAATTGAATTTTTTTTTTATCCATGTCAATTAGCTGAATAAAATTGATGTATACAAATTTGCAGGTTCATGCAGATTCAAAATCAAGTTCAGACAGCTCCAAAACGTCAGAAGCTCTTATTAGAAGTGGCATACCATAAGGTGCATTTGGTAGATGAAAATGGATAGCCGCTTCACCCTGCCAATTGTAACTATGCATTTTGTAGCCACAATCCTGGGACAATGATAGTAATAATAATTGTTTGGTATATTGATGTAATTATTTTAATGTCAAACCAATTAATCATGCATTATTGATGTGCTTACTAATTGATATCATATATTTTGTACTTATCATGTTCAAATATATTTTTTGAAATTATTAAGATTCTAGTGATGATGAGCGACCTGCCTACCATCCTCCAATGCACCCGATGACAATGTCAAATCGAGAGAAGGCTAAATTAAGAGAAAAAATCAGAGAGGAACGATACCAAGAATGGTTGAATCAACCACCTATTCAATTCCCACTACGTCCAGATTCACCAATTAGGAATGACTACAACAATAGTTCTTCACAAGATGGAAATGAAGGAAATCAAATAGAGGTTGGTATGGATTATTACTTAAGGGATACGACTGCCATGGAGAGAATGTTGTTAGATGCATTTCAGAATGATGATCAACTAGGGGATGATGCTAATATCACTAATACCTTTTTCGAAAGCCTTAAATTTTCTTCCACCAGTTGGGGACGATGATGTTACTATACAACTTGAAAGGAAGCAAGGTTAGTCAAATTCTACCCAGTTGGGGATGACAATGTTACTATACAACTGGAAAGCAATGTTTCGCTTGTCGAATGCATGTTTCTCAGAAATTTTGGAGGTAATTGACCATCAAGTCCTCCCTTATATTTTGAGAAATATAATCACACAATGAACATTACAAATGGTCAATTTTATGAACATTAATAAGTATATCGGCATTAATGTACATTCAATATTTTCCATGATCACCAACTACAGGTTATTCAAATATAAGGCTCTTCCGAGTGATAATGTCTTGCCCGGTAGCTGCGAAGATGCAAAGAAATTGTTAAAAATGTTGGGTATTGAGTAAATATCATATCTTGCATGTCCAAATGATTGTATTCTATATAGAAGAGAATATGCAGACAAAGAGATATTTCCGAAATGTGGGCATGAAAAGTATGATAAATAAAAAAAGAAGGGTAAATCACATGGTCCTCCTTTTAATATATTAAGGCACATGCCTATAATCCCAAGGATTCAAAGACTCTTTCATTGCAAAGAATTAGCTATGTTGCAGGGATGGCGTGCCTCACACAGAAGTGAGTTGTGAGTTATGTGAATCCCAACATATTCAATAGCCATGAAGCATATAGAGGATACATGGCCCAAAAAATTCAAGGATGAAATACTAAGTCTATGACTCAGCATAGCCATGGATGGTGTCAACCCATATTGCCTCCAGAACACCAACTATTTTGTTTGGCCTGTAGTAGTGATCAATAACAATATGCCCCCATGGTTGTCCGTGAAGAATGAACATCTTATGTTGGCTCTCATAGTCCCTAGTAGAAGACAAGTGAAGAATATGGATGTCTACTTACAACCAGTGGTAGATGAACTGAAGGAATTATGGGATGGGATTAATGTATATGATGTATCAAGACCCATCATAACAGAGAGGATTTTTGCATTGTATGGCATATGTTCTTACACGACACATGTTTGTCCAGGCTTAGGAGTTTTCTTTGGTAAATTACATGTTTATTGATTCTTTTATATACGTCAATATTATTTCGCATATTAGTTATTTAATTCATTGTAATTGTTCTTATGTTCATGATATTATTTAACGTGCCATGTATATATATTGTATACAATAATTTCGCAGGTATTGTAACAAAATAGTATTTTGGATGTAAATTTTGTGGACCTTCTCTGAAAGCTAGATGGTCCAACGACCTACGAAAGCCAGTGTATGAATTCTCCAGGGTATTCCTCCCAGAAAAACACCCTTACAGAAGAGCATCATCCACTTTCAATGGTAAATGAGAGAGAACCCAAATGCCTATAATAACGATACTAGCTTAATGAATTAGAGCATATGAGAGAGAGAAGGAGAAGGAGTTCATAGAAATTTTCGATTCGAATGGGGAGCCTATGTTCGATCATCTAGAATTCTTCGACACCTGTGTTGAGATATTTCCCATTGGGATGAAAAGGAAATCTATCTTTTATAACCTCACATACTAGGATCATCATAATATTACCCACTTACTATATCCCATGCATATATATATAAATGTTTCATCTTCTTTATGGAGGCACATATCATCGAAACAAAGTGACAAATTAGATGTTAGGAAATATATTACTACTTCCAAATATAAAAAGAAACATTGGCCAAGATGATTATAACGTACAGGATCAGAGGCAGGCGTTGGTGCCTCTAATTCATGGTATTTCAAAGAAGGTGATGTCCCATGGATCTTTCAAAAACTATGATCTTTCTTTGGCAAAGGAAGTTATAATGGATGTTAGGGTGCCATCTTCATACGGGTCTTCACTACGGTGTTGCTTCACCATGGATGACCATTTGTCGGGGTTGAAATCTCATGAAAAATTCAATCTTCTAAGAGTACGTA
Source organism: Pinus albicaulis (assembly GCA_034641835.2). NCBI lineage: Eukaryota > Viridiplantae > Streptophyta > Pinopsida > Pinales > Pinaceae > Pinus > Pinus albicaulis. The sequence goes on along the minus strand of CM076584.1, from coordinate 408,598,091 downwards.
TAATGCCAAAAGCATGATTTTACTATTTTTTATATTAATAAATTTTATCCCATGCAGGGATCATAAAACATACCTAATTTTGAATATTATTGCATGTGTTTATAACTTTGCAGTGTCATTATCCTTTTTTCATGCGTGGGTGTGTGAAACATGAACTCCCCCAAAACCTATGACATGCCATATCTAAATTATCTGCATTTGTACGTTGGATCATGTCAAAGGAGATTCATGTGGCTAGCATTCCATGGTGGCATCAAGAGATAGTTGGGATTGTTTGTATGTTTGAGAAGGAACTTCCGATGAGTTTCATGGACTTGCAGGTTCATCTTATAATCCACCTATTATATGAGGTTGAATTAGCTGAGGTGGTTTCTTGTCGTTGGATGTTCTTCTTAGAGAGGTACATGAAGAAATTGAAAGGTTTTGTTCGACAAAGGGCAAAACCCGAGGGGTGTATGGCAGAGGGGTACATATCGTATGAGTCTTTTTATTATTGTAGTGAGTACATCAAGTAGATCGAAAACATACCAAGTTTCGTGATTTGGGATGATGAAAGGGATGAAGGTAGAAGAGAAGGGGAGTTGCTCCAAAAAAATGGAAAAGGGCGCTTGATAGAGAGTAAGCGCCTTATAATTTTTAAAATTTACACAAAGTAAATATTCATGTTGAACTTCGATATAATGTATATTTTGATCTCATATGTACTATATGTTGGTTTTATTTGATCATCGAATGCAAAAATTGAAGCAATCGATAAATTCGTTCTCTACAAGTCCGAAGTGACACAACCGTGGTCGCATTGTACAAACAAAAGAGCATGAGATGGGATAGTGACAGGAAAGAATTCGAACGGTTGAATGGTAGAAGTGTGCCTTATCCTGACCATTTGAAAGAAAATATCCCAAAAATAAGCCACAACAGTTGGGTTGCTGACCAAGTCAGAGAGAAATACGGTGCAACTAGTCATTACCCGCGTGCTGAAGAGGATGAAATAAACATAGGGATTGGGTGCACCCACTCGGTAATAATCTATTTGTGTACATTTTAAACTTAATAATGCACCTTTGAAATGTAATTACATCTATATTTCATATTTTAACTATTGGGTTATTATAAGACACATGACATTGTAATTTTTTAACTTTTTGATAGGTGCATTTGTTCCCATCTATGTGGGCATATGGACATCATTTTCACACAAAAAATGTCGATGATGGACACACGACACAAGACTGTGGAGTGGAAGTCGAGTTCGATCAATCTAGTCGATCTAGCCGCCGTGATCAAAACTTAGTACCAGGGACATTAGGTTACGTCGAAAAAATACAAGAGATCATTGAAGTGGACTTCTCTTCTTTCCAATGTGTTATTTTTAGGTGAAAGTGGTGGGACACCTTTGATCGGAATAATGTAAAGGAAGATTGCGATAGTAGGCTGATATGTATCAACTCTAAAAAGACGTGGGATGAAGCTAAGGAGCCTTATGTTTTCCCAAAACACTGCAACCAGGTGTAATTTTATCCAAATTTGTTGGATAGGGATTGGTGATTCGTATTGAGACATGACCCTATATCAAAACATATTTTGAGAATAATAGTGTTATCATGCTAAGCGAGCTGGAAGATAATAAGGGTGATCGTGAGAACCGAGAGTGATATGGTACATGTGTTATTTCATCATTTATACTTTTTAAGATGGGTTTTTATAAAGAAGAGGACTTAATTACCTCATAACTAAGATTCTTTTTTTCGAAACATTATAATATGAAATTTGAATTAATTGGTAATTTGCATTGTGTTAATGTTAAAATCATTTCACTTGATCTCGAAAACAATGACGTACTATATAAATTTTTGTTTTTTATAATGTCAATTCCTAAAATAATACAACTACTTGATTGCTTTAAATGTGTGTGAATGATATCGTCAAAATGTATATTGTTATTTTTGGTATGTAGGATCATAATAAAATAATGATAATTCTAAAGTACATAAATTTATTTGCATTATTTTCTAAAATTTATTATGTTACAAAAATTCATATTATTCTAGATTTATTCTTTTACAATTATTTATATTCATACAATTTAAAATTTTACAATTATGGTAATTTAACAATATTTATCGTATAAATTTTATTTACGGTAGTTATGGTTCAAAATTGACACTTAATTTACAATTTTACAAATTTAAAAATTTTAATAAAATTGAATGATGATAATACATACAATTACGATTACAATTTTACAATTTCACAATAAAATTGAAATTAAAATTACAATTACAATTACAATTTTAGAATTTTACGTACAATTACAATCATTTCACATTAATACAATTAAATTTTTACAAATATTTTAGATACAATTACAATTACAATTAAAATTACAATTACAATTTTACAATTTCACATACAATTACAATTACTATTAAAATTACAATTACAATTACAATTTTACAATTTTACATATATACAATTACAATTAAAATTACAATTACAATCATTTCACATTAATACAATTAAAATATTACAAATATTTTGCATGCAATTAGAATTAGAATTAGAATTACAATTACAATTTGACAATTAAACTTACAATTAGAATCATTTCACATTAATACAATTAAAATTTTGCAAATATTTTACATACAATTATAACTAAAATTACAATTAAAATTACAATTCGAATTACAATTACAATTACAATTTTACAATTTCACATACAATTACAATTACAATTACAATCACAATTTTAGAATTTTACATACAACTACAATTTTACAATTAAAATTACAATTAGAATCATCTCACATTAATACAATTAAAATTTTACAAATATTTTACATACAATTATAATTAAAATTACAATTACGATTATTATTAGAATGATAATTACACTTACAATTTTACAATTTCACATACAATTACAATTACAATTTTAGAATTTTACATACAATTGCAATTACAGTTTTATAATTTTACATATATACAATTATAATTAAAATTACAATTACAATCATTTCACAATAAATTAAATATTACAATTACAATTAAAACTTTACAACTATTTTACATACAATTACAATTACAAATACAATTACAATTTTACAATTTTACATACAATTAAAATTTCAGTTTCAATTACAATCACGACATAATATTTAATAAATATCATGATTTAATATTAAAAATAAACATCACGACCATGATAACCATCGTACAAACCTCATATTCGACTAAAAGATGCATTCAAATTCACTAACATCATCTAATCATCGTGATTAGGATCATCTAACAAAACACAAGCATTGTATAATATCATCACAACACAAACATCAAATATACATCTCATGTGAAATAAGTGTTATCACATACACATCTATCTGCAAGCTGCACATTAAATGAACATATCTAACATGACCCAACAATATACACATCATGATGAACATTAACATGTAAATTAAGTACATCTGCAACGTGAACATAGAATACATGGACCATATATATATATATATATATATATATATATGTCAACTATCAGTTGGTGGTACATAAATAGTAGTATTAGTCAAAACTTGCTCAGTCGATGATGCAGCCTCGACATGCTGAGATAGATGTCGATCACGTGTCTGTTGATATGGAGGTGCCTCATGCTAATCAGGAATTGCCTATTCATAATGGCTCATGGATGGTCCAACCTACTGATCAGTGGATGGTGTGACAACCTACTCAGTCGATGGACCTGCCTCCTCAGATGAACCTCCGCCCTCCTCGAGATCAAGTGCCTCCTCATGATCATGACTGGATGTTGGAGGCTGCTCATCATGTAAATTGACAGGGGCTCGAGCTCATCGTGCAGGAATTTTTTTTTTTTTAATGCTAAAATTTAATTTTTTTTGACAAATCTAATCAGTTAAAAAGTTTAAATACTGAGAAACAAGTAAAATACATGTACATTTGGGCATCGACGAGACATATTTTCTTAATAATTTGAAAAAAAACAAATTTTCCCACCGTTTTCCAAAATTTTAACTCCAAAAGGTGGGCAATGGACGACAGCAGTGCGTGCAACGGGAGCACCAATGGTAGGGCGCCTCACACAAGGGAAATTCACACCAATGCTTGAGAGATTTGGAGCATTGAAGAAGTGAAAATGTATATTTTTTGGTAGGTAATTTTTTTTATTTAACCTTGTTTCGGTGCACAAGTTTTTGAGGTGAACCGGGCGGTTTATGCCTAGCGCACAAGGCCTGTTTTTGTTTGAGCATGGGTTTTTAAGACACAATGAGCTTGTTTCTGAGTAGCGCACTGATGCACTATAGTAATGAGATTCACTGGGCAAGTTTTTACGGAGAGCACGGTATCTCGATGTGCCAATTTTTAGTACGCACTGATGCTTTGTGAGTTAAACACACTAGTGCAGTTTATGATGAGAAACACATCGGACAAAAAACATCTGCAAAAACCTCCACACGCTAATCTCCTCTAGAGACCTCCGCTACAAACAGATATCTGGGCTATTTTTATAACGGATTCCTCAAAAACATCCGCTCGAGGGTCTTTTCTTGTAGTGTAACAAACTTGAGGATTTACATAAGCCTCTTGTCTCAAACAGTAAAGCATCTAACCACACAAATGTTGTCGAAGCATCTTTCCCAATTTTATCAAAGTCAATTTCTGGAGATTTAGACTATAAGTACTCTGCATTCCAGGATAGACACAAGCTGATTATTCAGAAAGATGAGTAGGAAGTTCCTAAAAAGGATGAGCAGGGTAAGGTACAAAGGTCACGAGTAGTGCTCGAAGTGACTTAAATGACACAAGATAAAGTTGAAAAGAGAGCATTAAGAATAACCAAGACCCCTCTCAAACCTTTATAAAATATTTCTACAACGAGGAAAATGTGTGTGGCATCATGGTTAGATTAATTCAGAACGATTCATCGCATTTACTAGATGTAAGTATTTATCTTTGTTTCAATTTTCCCATGTTTTTCTTAGGTATTTTTTCTGTAGATTAGAGACTAACCACTGATGTTTCCGGCTAACTTTTGTTTTGTTCATTTTTCAAATCTAAAGCAATAGATTTTTATTTATAAATTTTGAGCTATGCGAATAAAAGTAGATCTGGGAACCCAAGGTGATTTTTCTCGATCCTTGGTAAGGGAAGTTCGAAGAGAAATGTACACTAACATTGAAGATGTTGTATCTTTGGTCAAGTAGATTGAGGATTAGCTATCCTTTCTGGTAATATTTCTTCATTTTTCAATGAAATGCAACAAGGGGTTTTGTTGTCGGGAATTGACAAGTAGGTACTTGTTTCATGGGGCAGTATTACCATGTCCTGCAACAACAACCAGAGTTCATGCACCAATTCTATATGGATCAAAGTGTCATGCATCGCTTGGACCGATACAAGCAAGAAATAGCTACAGAAATGGTGGTACTGAATTATTTTCTATTCACTAATATTTTTTATTTATTAAAGCTCTCGTAATGTAATGTCACTTTCAGTCATTGTCCTAAATAATGTAGTGTGAAAACTTGTATTTCCAAATTTGTCCTAAACTCTTGCTTAGATTTGTGGTTGGATAAATTTTCCTATCTTCTATTCCTTTATATAAGGATATGATGTTGACCATAACTCGATAAACAAATGCGTCATCTGATATACATTGTACTACTAAGAGAACCCACCTTTCCAATTGTATCTATTAATAACATACTGAAAATTTGAATGGTTAAACTAAATCATCCCATGGGAATGAGTGAAAAGAAAACTCTTTTGAATAACTCAACTCTCACAATAATATGAACAAGTTTTTTTTATTATATCTATTCAACCATCCATGTCTTTTGGACACCCTGTCCTTATCATTCTTGTTTAATGTCTTCCATCAACCCTTGCACATTTTGTGACCTTCTTGTCTAACATGGTCGTTTCTACTTTGAAGGGTGTATATAGCTATCTCTAGCACGTGTTATTTAATAGGAAAATTATCCATATTCCTCTAGTATTGGATAAGTCGATCAATGGAATTCGTTTTTAAAAATATTCCACGAAATTTCTTTATGATTTTCGCTTGTATTTTACTCCACCATAATGTCAAGATTGGTTTTTCTTTACCTTGCCCACAATTAAAAGCATGATAGGCCCCGCACCGGAATCTAACGTTGGAATTTGAGGTCGTCGCGTCTTTATCTAAATAACATTTTAAAAAGCGACGACACGTGCGGAGGTTCTCTGAGAACAACGGTGGGCCCTGCGGTAGGTTGCCTCGTTATTTTAACATTAATAATGTTTCCCTTTTATTCACGGGAAAATCATTATGACCTTCAATTTTATTAGCAAAGCCCCATTTACATATGTTCATCTTTTCCAGATAAGCCCAATTTACTTCCCCTCATCATTTCACAATATGATAATTAATTTTCGTAAAGGGTGGGATTTAAACCACACGAATTAATATTCCCACAATGTGAAACTTCAGTTCACAACTCAAGGCAAGTAAATTGCCCACTCCCACTCCACTCGATAACCTTTAATTCTAACCCTATTTTTTAAATAATAAGTATAATACTTTTTTTTAATCCCAACCTTCCAAAAGAATGAACAAACTTTGGTCCATTGGTAATTTGTTAAATCGTATTATTAAATGGAAGATGAATTTAAGATACCCACGTATTCACAAACTATAACTAATCTTTAAAAACCAATTTTCAATCCCCAAATGTTTGAGTAAAAACTTATATATAACTACTCTTCCTCTGTAGATTCGTACCTAAAGAATGTTTTTAAATGTGTTTTTGACAAACGGTCCAGCATTATATCTTATTTTTTTAGTATTTTTTATTAAATTTATAACTAATTAATAATTGAGTAGTTTTTACTGCGAATTATTGAAGGTTTTTCCAATAGATTTTTTTGGTCTAACTTTTCTAAAATCTGGCAGGAATTCATTGAAAACATAAATTTGATGGGTAACCTTGCACAATCAAAGTGCCCTAGGGGATTTTTAGGGTGCTGAATCCATTGAAAAAACCAATTTAAATAACATAAATCAAGATTTTACTTCAAAAATTTTCACCAGATTCTGGCATCAAAAACTCCAAAGAGTCGCACTAAAGACAACTCCATTAATAATTAATAGACATGTTTATATTTTAGGATAAAGCTTTCATAATTTCAATTTAATTATTAATAATTATTAGATAAATAGTGATAATTTAACTTCCATGAAATATTTTATAATATTCTTAGTAAATTAAATTTATCTCAAAGATAGTTATGCCTTTTCTATCTTTTTAATTAAATTAATTAATTTGAAAAAATATCATATAAACAAGAGTGATGTTGTTTTTAGAATGTAATATTTTGTAATAAAGTTTATTTACATGTTAATTATCTCCATTCTAAAGTAGGAATGCCCTGATTATATATATATATATATATATATATATATATATATATATATATATATATATTATTCTTTTATACAAATAATAATATAATTATTTTTATGATTTGTTTAATTTTAGCAATGTGAGATGTATCACAAGGTAAGTGATTTCACGAGAAATTTAATTTATATGGATGTTTATTGCAATACCACGAGTCAATACTTTGAGTTATTAATACCACATACCCAAAAGGCCATAATTGATGTCCATACGAAACATGTTTATATGAAATTTTTTTAATTAGTCGATTCAGTTATAGAATTAATATATAAGTTAAACACACATACATTTTTTTAAAACATGTAACAAGATTCTTAATCATGGAGTTTTACCCCATTTTATCATGGAGATTCTTAATCTATAGATAAGTTTTGTTATAATGTTGTAGGTTGGCTTATCAATGCCATATGCCAAAAAAATATATAACTCATTTCATATGAAACTCGCTCATATGACATTCTTTAAATTAATGAATGTAATTAAAATGACAAAAAAAAACATGATTACTTTGGAAATAAATCTCACCCTTTAATTTATGTACATATTATTAAGATTATTCTAAAATATTTTATGGAGGTTAAATCCCTACAATCCAATTAATAATGATTGATATTTAAATTAATATTCTAAAATCCTTATTCCAAAATAAACAGGGATAAATATTATGTGGATATTTAGTAAATATTAAATATAGTGGAATACCTACCATTCGTCCATTACTTATCGGGTAGTCTTTAAAAATATGTTAGAAACTCTAAAAAGTCTCACTTAAACACTACTCTATTACTTATTCATTATTAAATTCAAATTGTAGAAATCTTATTCAAGTAATAATTGGTTTAATTTTATAATTTATGGAATATAATGTATAATAGATTTTCATTTTAATCATTTTTATTAAAATGTTAAAATATGATATAGTTATCAAGATTTTATTGGTTAAAATTTAATGTACATGAAATAAGAAGACAAAATTAAATTGATATTGAGTGTTACAAGTATTGTAGAAATGTAAATTACAACAAAATCTAAAATACAAAATAAAAAAAATTCAAAGTTCAATATGGTAAACAAATTTCTCTACAACACAATTGGCAGGTAACCAAATTTGGAACACATTTGATATGTTATATATATATTACTTTAATAGTGAACTACACATGGTTTATTTTTCCAAACACACATTTTTATTGGTTTTCATAAATAATTAAACTATTTATCAATGTTTTAAGAAAAAACTAATTTTAATTTAGAGTTTACACGACTTATTATATCTACAATTAACTTTTTAATTTTGATTTAGTTTAATTATTGTTTACTTTGTGGTTTCTTTTGAGAAGCTACATGTGGTTTATTTATTATGTTTTTTTTTTTTTTTTTTTTTTCACAAGTAAATTCTTACTAAATGGTTTTAGTATATAGATTATCCAATATCTACAGTAAAAACAAATCATGATGAAAATAAAGCGTAGTCTGTATGATTTATTAAGGTATTCATAAATCATAAGGTGATTTAGGAATAAAGTATAAAGAATTTTTAGAGAGTGAAAATGACAACATCGTTGCATTGTAGGGTTTTAAGGTTAGATATTATGATATGAATAACTTCGTCCCAACGCTGAACTTTTATTATAAAAATGAAGGTTATTAAATTTTATGGTATCTAAAACTACATTTATATCAAAAATCTTATTGATTAAATTTAATGTTAATTATTGTTAGTTATATATATATTCTATTTTTTATATTTTTAAAAATCGTTTCCTAAAATATAGGGAAAAAAAATCAATATTTCATTTATATTTTTATTGATTTTTTAAAAAAATAATTTCGTGCCGGTACATATCATTTCAACCAAAAAAACTAAAAAATATATGCACACAATTCATGTATGAAAATAAGCAATGACATGCCACCCCATGCCTCTTGTTAGAGAACATGAATGTGGACTTGAATCCACTTATGTATGCACAAGTCACAAATTAAGCTGCCATGAAAATTGAACAATGTAAATTATTTTAATTTTAATTCTTATGTTATATTGGAATAATAATTAATTTTGATAAATTCTAATCTTTTTAGTGTTCATTTGAATTTTTTGTTTTTTTGTTCTCACTAAGAAAAATTTCCAAATTATCTAATAACTAGCACAACCACATTATAAATATTAATGTGGTTGATATAAGCCTAAGGCCTTGTTTATATCTACCATTGATAAATATACCATTTCTATCTACCAAAAATACACTATTGCAATAAAATTATTATTATTATTATTATTATCATTACAATTAACAATAATAATTATTTAATTTATTTAATAATAATTTTAAAAAATTATTTAATATAAAAAAAAAATTGCGTAATATAAATATAAACCCTAGGAATATAAACGTAAGGGAATAAAATAAAACCCTGGAAATATGAACCCTTAGATTAATAAACTCTAGGGATTAATAATATAAACCCAAGAGAATAATAAACCCAAGGGGTTAATACTAAAACCCCAAGGGATTATAAACCAAAGGGAATAATATTAACCCAAGGGATAATAAACCCAATGGACTATTACTAAAAACCCTAGGTTTTATATTCCCTTTGGTCTATAGTATTAATCTCTTAGGTTTATAATATCAATCACTTGGGTATATTAATATACGTGTTCATATTAGTAAGGTATAATATTATTCATAAGTTTATAATATTAATCCCTTATGTTTAATATAAATCATGGTCAACCAAGGGTTTATATACCTTGGATTTATAATATTAGTCCCTTGGGTTTAATAATATTAGTCCATTGGGTTTATAATACCCTTGGGTTTTAGTATTAAACGTTGGGTCTATCACTCCCTTCGATTTACAATATCAATCCATTAGGTTTACTAATGTAAGGGTTCATATTCCTAGTGTTTAATACTAAAACCCCCAATGGATTATGAACCTAAGGAAACAATATTAACCCAAAGGATAATAAACACAAGGGATTAATACTAAAAATCCAAGGAACTATTAACCCAAGGGAATAATGTTAAACCCTAGGGATTAATATTATCAAAACCAAGGTATATACATCCTAAGAACAATATTATAAACACTAAAATAAACATGGTTGACCATGGTTGACAATGGTTGGTTTTTATTTTGAGACAATGGGATTAATATTAAAACATGGTAGACAATGGTTTACCATGGTTGCCCATGGTTGACCATAGTTGACCATGGTTGATATTATAAATTGAAGGGAATAATAAACCCTAGGATCAATATTAAAAATCCAAAGGACTATAAACCTAAGGGAATAAAATTAAACCATAGGAATATGAACCCTTATATCAATAAACCCAAGGTATATAAATCCTAAGATGAATATCATAAACACTAATATATACATGGTTGAGCACGGCTAATTTCGATAGTGAGACAATCTTTGTCGCAATGTGACGTTGTACCATGAATTCCCATGATTTATTTTAATATAGAGACAATATTTGTCACAACGTGACATTAGAATATGGTTAACCATGATTGATTTCCATATTGAGACAATATTTATCACAATGTGACATTCAAACATGGTTGTCCATGGTTAGCTATGGAATAATAAACCCAAGGGCTTAATATTATAAACCCTCAGATAAATATTATAAACAATAAAATAAACATTCTTGAACATGGTTGATTTCCATATTGAGACAATCCTTATCACTATGCGACATTGGACCATGGTTGACCATGGTTGATTTACATATCCAGACAATATTTATCACAATGCAATGCTAGACCATTGTTTACCATGCTCTATTTTCATAAAGAGACAATATTTGTCACAATGTGACGTCCGAACTTGGTTGACCATGATTGCCCATGATTTTCCATGATTTTCATATGGAGACAATGTTTGTCACAATGCAACATTTGACCATGGTTGACCATGGCTGGCTATTATTGACCATGATTAACCATGATCGATATTGTGAACCCAAGGGAATAATAAACACAATTGATCGATATTATAAACCAAAGCGAATAACAAACCCAAGGGATTAATACTAAAACCCAAAGCAATTATGAAGAAAAGGGAATAATATTAAACCCAAGGGACAAATATTAAAAACCCAAGGCATATAAACCCTAAGATAAATATTATAAACACATGGCTGACCATGGTTGATTTTTATATTAAGATAGTTCTTGTCACATAGCGATGTTAGACCATGGTTGAACATGGTTGATTTACATATCGAGACAATCTTTGTCACAATGCGAAGTTCAAAAATGTTTGATCATGGTTGATTTTCATATCGAGACAATGTTTGTCATAATGTGAAGTTAGACCATGTTTTTCCATGGTTTATTTACATATCAATACAATATTTCTCACAATGTGACATTACACCATGGTTGACCATTGTTGATTTTCATATCAAGACAATATTTGTCATAATGCAACATTCGATGATGGAAACCCTGGTTGATTTTTATATCGAGACAATTTTTGTCACAATGCAAAATTCAAGACCATGGTTTATTTACATATCGAGACAATATTTGTCACAATACAACGTTGGATCATGGTTGACCATGATTAATTTTCATATTGAGACAATCTTTGTCACAATGCAACATTCGACCGTGGTTGACCATGATTGATTTTCATATCAAGACAATATATGTCACATTGTGACATTTGATCATGGTTGACCATGTTTCATTCTATAAAACACGGTTGACCATGATTTTCCATGATTGTGCATGCTTTTCATATAGAGACAATTTTTGTCATAATGTGATATTCCACCGTGGTTGACCATGAATGGCTATGAGTGACCATGATTGACCATGATTGATATTATAAACCCAAGGGAATAGTAAACGCAAGAGATTAATATTATAAACACAAGGTATTAATACTAAACCCCTTATGGATTATGAACCCAAGGGGATAATATTAAAGCCAAGGGACAAATATTATAAACCCAAGGTATATAAACCCTAAGATAAATATTATAAAAAAAAGGTTGATTTTAATATTAGTACAATTCTTGTCACAATCGGATGTTAGACCATGGGTGATCTACATATCGAGACAATATTTTCCAGAATGTGACTTAATACCATCATTTACCATGGTTGATTTCCATATCGAGACAATCTTTGTCACAATGCGACATTAGACCATGGTTGACTATCATATCGAGACAATCTTTTTCATAATGCGACATTAGACCATGGTTGACCATGGTTGAGTTCCATATCGATACAATCTTTGTCGCAATGTGACGTTCGATCATGGTTGACCATGACAGTCCATGTTTGTCCATTATTTTTCATATAGAGACAAGTTTTTTCACAATGCGACATTCGACCATGGTTGACCATACTTGACTATGGATGACTATGATTGAACATGATTAACCATGATTGATTTTATAAACCCAAGGGAATAATAAACCCAAGGGACTTATATTATAAACCCAAGGGAAGAATAAACCTAAGGGATTAATACTAGAACCTCAAGGGATTATGAACACAAGGGAAAAATATTAGACCCAAGGGACAAATATTATAAACACAATGCATAGAAATCCTAATATAAATATTTTAAACACTAAAACAAACATGGTTGACCATGCTTGGTTTTTATATTGAGACAATCCTTATCACCATGCGATGTTGGACCATGGTTGATGATCATTGACCATGGTTGATTTACATATCAAGATAATCTTTGGGAAAATGCGACGTTCGACCATGGTTGACCATGGGTGATTTTCATATCGATACAACATTTTTCATAATAAACATGAGGGAATAATAAACCCAATTGATTAATACTAAAACCCCAAGGGATCATAGACCCAAGGGTATAATATTAAACCCAAGGTATACGTATTATAAACTAAAGGTATATAAACCCTAAGATAAATATTATAAACCCTATGAAAAATATTGCACCCTAGGAATATGAACCCTTAGATTAATAAACACAATGGATTGTTATTATAAACTCAAGGGATTATAAACCTATTCTTAGGGTTTATATGCCTTGGGTTTATATATGCTGATCAATTATATGCACAAGCCCATTATTAAATGTGGTTGAAAAATTTTCATTATGTTTTCACTACGGTTAACAATAGTTTGACAATGGTTGCCCATGTTCACCATAGAATTATTGACTATGTTTGACTATGTCATCATCTACACTAAAATTATATATTGTAAACATAGGGTTGAATAAGTTTGATAACGGTAAACTATTTAAACATTCACTATCAATATTGACTATTAAGGTTTGACTATGTTTATGTAATGTCATTGACAATGTTATTCAATATACTGGCTATGTTGATTATTGCTCACTCTGATGCCCATGTTGACTATAGTTGATCATGTAAACAATAATCTATTAATATATAGATTATATATAGTGAATGTGTTATAAATGTGCATATTAATATTTTATTAATATGTCATTAAAGTTATATTAGATTCTCATCAGTCGTATTTAAATATAATGCTATTAATAATATATTTAATATTAATTATGTGTTAACTAAATATTTTATTAATAATATATTAATATTCTATCAGTATATTCTTATTAATAATATATTTATATTAATTATATATTAAGTAAATGTTGTATTAATAAATAAAACTTAAAAAAAATGTTTTAACACATATTAATTGTAATTATGATTATAAATCCTAGCATTAATATTAAATCTTAATATTATAACTATGTTTAATATAGATAAAAGAATTTTCGGATTAATCACATCCTTAGAATGTGATTAATCCGAAAGTTCTTTTAACTACATTATGGATCACAAAAGTCTTAGATTTAACAAATTTAATATATTAAATCTAGGAATAATATTATAATAAGCATTAGGATTAATATTATAAACCCTAAGATTAATATTATAAAACTTTATCTTAATAATAAATCTTAATATTAATAATGTAAATTTAAATAATATTGAGTTTAATATTAAGATTTAAATTTAATAATATAAATATTATCCCTAACTTAACAATTTTCTATTTTCAATTATCAACATTGAATTTAACTTATTATATTTTTATTGTAAATTATCAACATTGAAGTTAAATAATTGAATTGATCCTTCTAACCATTTTTTTTTTTTTTAACATCTTGTGGCATCCCTTCCTCTACTTTAAAGTGTATAGATGAAGGATAGACATCCTATAAATTTACACTTAGACCACACCCAATGAACAACATTGGTAGTATTTCTTCCACGGAGATTCAAGTTCTTAATAGTACTGTTAGAATATGTCCAAACCGAAGATCTTCATCAACGTCAGTTTTTTGAAAATATTCATAAAAATAATAGGAGTGTTACTAAAAATAACTATAGTTATTTTCACATCACCAAATTCCTAATAAAACCCACCGCCCCCCAATATAAGGAATGCACTTTGCAGTTGTAATTACAATTATGATTTTGAGAGGACTCTGTGTTCTTGAATTGACACATACTCTTCACTTGAGTTTATTTTGACTAAGAATCTAAAGTACTTATGAATCATGGAACTCATGATACACTCATTTGTTTTTATTTAAAATAGGCTTCTCTTGAATTTAAAAGTTTTAACCTTTATGAGATTTGAAACTTTCGATCCTTATTACAAGTTGTCATAATGGAACGAAGATCTTATCCTATATCCTTTTACAACATACATCACACGTCTTACCTTATAGAAATGTGATGTAAAGGAATTAGTAGCCTATGTCATGGTTAATATTTGTTTTGTTTGGGTTCCACTTACGCGTTCATTGGTATAATTCCACTTGATTTTTTCTATACTCGTTATGGTGGAGCGACTATATTATGGTCTCTTTCCTTATGGTGTGATTTCACATGGTGGGTAATGTTGATTTCAAACTTAATTATTTTAAAAGGAGCTATGCCAACTCGACTTTGGTTCAGGGGTATATTTTCAATGACCCAAACTTCTTAGATTTTGATTAATGATACGAGGCTTTTATGCTTGGCAAGCCTTTTCCATTAGAGGGTAATTGTTTAATCATGGAATTTATTCCAATGTTATGGTTGTCTATCCTCGCTTTCTACTTGTTGAGAAATTGATCCAACATCTAGTAAAGTTTCAGGTTAGTTTTTGGGGTAACTGTTCACGCAGAATACTCCCAATTGGTGTTTCAATGTTGTTCTGGAGGTTCAGTGGAGAGAATTTGTTGCTACTGCACCAGTTAGCTATTCTTAGCCCTTTCACTTCCATATTTTTACAACAACTCAAAGCCTTTCCATATGTCCCTGTAGCTACTTTGGTTTACTCGACCTAGTTGTTGATTAACATCCAAGTATGAGTCCCTTGAGTATTTTTTTTTTCTCTTAGGATAGACACAAGAATTTTCCTTTTAACTTTCAATGCTATGTTTTATAACTCATTCTCTTTTCTTACCTTTTTATCAAGTGGTGATTGTAGGGTTGTGACGGAAGTGAATCGTTTCTATGAATTTTCTCTCTATTTTCCCTCTTGACACAACTAAAGTTCTATATTTTTCCTAATTGGTAATAAGCAACACTTGATTACCATTTCTGTTGGAATTTCTGGTTATTCCGGAACAACTGAGAGGAAATAAAATTCCTTTGCAAACACAGAGATTTAACCAAACAATCTGGACAAAGATGTGGAGTGAACACTCTTTTTCATTAAACATAAAACTCACTATTACAAAATGAAATTCTTTCTCAGAACTACAGTTCTGGATTACAATGCAAAAATTGCTTTCTTGACTGCTACAAAACACAATGCTTCTTTTTCTCTATCTTCACTGCTTATTGCCTTCACTGCTATGCACACAGTTTTTGCAGTCTCACTACTCTCAGCATACAATGTTTAACACACAGTCCTCCTTTTTGTTCTCGGCCTATTACATTGCACACACAGAATTTCACACTGCTCTCTATATATATTATAAACATATTATGTTTATAATATATATATATATATATATATATATATATATATATATATATATATATATATATATATATAATAAAACTATATATTATAACCCTAAGTCAAAAACATGAAATAAAATTGTCGCGACACATAAAATATATGAAACATTAAATCTAAGGTTAAAAACTTTATTACATTGCGGACTTCAAACATATTGCAAAATGGTTCAATGTGTTATCACATCCATCTGAGGCCCTTGCTGACTATACATCAAACGATGGGATAACGCTCTCATTGGTCGGAGGCGGATGCGCTGGCTGATTTCAAATGCAATTCAAAAACATTTCAGAAAGGTTATCACATCCATTTGAGCACCTGGTGGCCTTCCGTTTATTGCAAGGGTTAAGGGAGGTGGTGATGTAAGCTAAGGTTCATGTGATATTGCGTTGATTGGTCAGGAGGTTTTGTGATGTGGATTCGTGGGGACCACAACTATGACATGGTGCATTTAAAATTAAAGGATAGCGCAGGGAATAAACAGTGGTTGGTGAAGGGTTTTAATGGTGGGTAGATGCTAGGGTTTAAATGTGGGATGGCGTGATTTAAATATAGGGTTGAGTGGTGTTTGAGCCATAGATTTATTTTCAGAGAAAGGGCTATGGCCATAAAATAAAAATTAAAAAAATTTAAAAAAATTAAATAAATAAATAAATTGGGCTTTGCAAGGTTATTCAAACCCAGAAAATGAATGCACGGTGGTGTGCAAATTTAAACAAAAAACTCTACACCTATTGTCCTTCATTCTTCAAATCAAAATTGAATTTTCATTGTCCTCCTACTTAGATTGCAGTTGGAATTAATTTCCAACACACCCCCTTAATTACAACTGCTATTTTCTTACATACCCAAACATTTCCTTAGGTAATTAAAATTGTTCTGCCCCAATGGTTTTGTCAAAATATCAACAAAATTCTCTTATGTTCTGCAATGCTTCAGAACTATTTATCCATTGTTCACTAGCTCTCTGATGTAGTGATACTTTGCATCAATGTGTTTTGTTCTCTTATGAAACACTGAACTCCTGGATAAAGCTATAGCTGAGCTATTATAAAAATAAACTGTTGTTCATTTTACATGTTCATGACACAAACTTCTCAACATTCTCCCCATCCATACTACTTGACATGATGCTATTGTAGCTACCACATAATCTGCCTCTGCTATTGATAAAGCCATAATTGGTTATTTCTTATAAGCTCATGAGATGGCTCCCAATCCCATATGAAAAACATATCCATAGGTGCTTTTCTTGTCATCTATACTTCCAGCCCAATCCTTGTCAGTATATCCAATCAATTCAAAAAAATTTGAAGTGGTGTATAAAATTCCATACCTCTTTGTTCCTGTCACATACCTCAGAATTCTTTTTGCTACTTGCCAATGTGCCTCCTTTGGCCTTTCCATAAATCTGAAAATTCAACTCACAACATGCATAATATCTGGCCTAGTTGCAGTCAAATACATAAGGCTTCAAACTATGGTCTTATAAAAACTTGGATCAAAATCCTTGTTGTTGTCTTCTTATCTTAACTTTAGTCCTATCACTGTAGGAGTAATTGCTGCCTTGCAATCCTACGTGTTAAATCTTTCCAAAACTTCTTTAACATACTTTTCTTGAGTGGTAAAAATTTTATTCTCATTTTTCTCTACTTCTATTCCTAAGAATTATCTCAGCAATCCCATATCAGTCATCTCAAATTATTCTTTCATGATTGTCTTAAAATTCTCAATGAGGTAAGCATCATTACTTGTGAATATCACATCATCAACATACAAAACAACAATCAACATCTTGGTGCTTGTTTCAGCCCATACAAAGATTTCTATCCTACTGTACCATGCTCTTGGTGCTTGTTTCAGCCCATACAAAGATTTCTTCAATCTGCATACCTTGTGATCTTGGCCTTCTTTCTCATATCCTATAGGTTGCTCAACATAAACCTCTTCCATCAACACTACATTTAGGAATTCTTATTTCACATCCATTTGGTAAAATTTTCACTTGTGTTGTGCTACTATGGACAACATTGCTCTTACTGTTTCCATTCTTTCAATTGGTGCAAAATTTTCTTCATAATCTCTTCCTTATTGCTCCTTATAGCCTTTGACAACAAGTCTGGCCTTGTGCCTTTCAATCTTACCTTCAACATTGATTTTGGTTTTATAAACCCATTTTACTCCAATTATTTCTTTGCCTTTTGGGTGATCAACTAATTCCCATGTCTTATTCTTCTCTATTGCATTTATTTATTCATCCATAGCATCTATCCATTTCTTATCTTTTACAGTTTCCTCAAAATGAATAGGGTCTTCTACATGACAATATAATGCAAATAAAGAGTTCATACCTTCTTCTTGCTCATAAATTTCTTTCAATATTTTGAATCTGGTTCCTCTTTCACTTGTTGAACTTGTGCTCATAGAAGCACTCAAATATTTTTCTTGTGATGTGCTTGGAGAAGCACTATCATCACTTCTCAAGGGTGTTCTCATTCTTGCTTGTGGTTTCCCTTGTTTTCCTTGTGTTGATGGAGGTGGTGCTACTAATGAGGGATGTCTTTCAGTCATTTCTTCCTCATCTTCATCATGAGAAAAACAACTTTTCACATTAACTGTTCTCTCAATGCTTCCATCCCAAGCTTCTTATTCAATAAATTGTACATCTCTGCTTATCATAAATTTCTTGGTAGATGGGTTATACAATCTGTATGCTTTGGATTCTTTACTGTATCCAACAAATATGGACTTATCCCCCTTATTTTCCAACTTCTTCCTTAGCTGATCTGGAATATGTGCATAATCCACACAACCAAAAACACTCATGTGGGTGACAAATTGTTTTATGCCATTCCATGCTTCTTCAGGAACTCTGTTCATTACACTCTTTGTTGGACATCTATTCAAGACATATGTTACACAATGTACAGTTTCAGCCCAATATTCAATTGGAAAATGTTTTTCCTTCAACATGCTTCTTACCATATCCATGATGGTTCTATTTTTCCTTTTAGCAACTCCATTTTGTTGTGGTGTATACCTTGTTGTAAATTGCTTTTGTATCCCATTTTCTCTACAAAAATGCAAAAATTATTTGGAGATATATTCTTCTCATCTGTCTATTATCAAGACTTTAATGTGCTGCCCACTTTGATTCTCAAAAAGATATTTAAAGTGGCATAAGTTCTCAAACACTTCACTCTTCAACTTCAAGAAATATACCCATGTTTTTCTTGTGTAATCATCAATAAAGGTCAACATATAGTGGCTGCCTGCTAATGATGGTGTTTTCATTGGTCCACACAAATCAGAATGGACTATTTCTAAGGGTGCATTTTCCCTTATGCTCGTTCCTGATGGAAATCTTTCTCTGTATTGTTTTTCCAAGATGCAGCCTTCACATAGGTTGTTTGGCTCTTCAATCAATGCTAATCCCTTTATCATTCCTTTTCTATGCAACAAATTCAGACTTCCAAAGTTGAGATGTCCAAATCTCAAATTCCATAACCAATTTTCATCCTTTGCTTCTCATTGGAATGCCTCTTGTGTCACTGCTGTCGTTTCAACTCCTTTCTTCAAATCTTCTCTCATCTTGAGAGGAAACATTATGTTTCTTTTGATCTTCACATGTGCAATCCTCTATTTACTTGGTGGTATGTTCATGATGGTACATACATCATCTTCAAAGAAAACATTGCAGCCTTTTCGAATGAGCTATCCAATGCTCAAAAGGTTACACTTCATATTAGGTACATAATATTAAACATCTGATATGGTTTTTCTTTCTCCTTTCTTTGTTAAAACATTTACTCTCCCTTTTCCCATGACAGAGACCTTACTTTCTATCCCCAATGTTACTTGAGACTTAACATTTTCATCTATCATGGAAAACCTAGAACTTTTTCCAGTCATATGGTTGCTACATTCTGAATTTAGAAACCATATATCTTCACTTTTATCTTCAACCATATTACATGCTAACAATAAATTCTCTTTACTGAGATTCTCTTTAGTAAAATTAGCACTAGGTCTAGTACCCATGTCACTCTGTTTCTTCCTACATTTATTAACATAATAGCCATACATCTTACAGTAATGACATTGGACTTGGGATTTATCATACCTTTGTCCATGTGCTTGATTTTCTCCACACCTTGTTGGTTGCTGCCTTGGCATTGATTATGACATTGGTTGTTGCCCCTTCCACTAGTATTTGCAGGGTTGTTTCTGCCTCTGTTTTGGCTTCTACCTCTACCTTTTCCTATGTAGTTTGATCTCCCTTGACCTCTTCCTCTTCCAAAGGAAATTTGGGTCTTGAAGGCATGCTCCAAAGACGATTTTGTTGTTCTGCTCAATCTTTGTTCATGTGTCATCAATGATGCATGAAGCTCATAAACAGTAAACAACGAGAGATTATTTGTCTCTTCAATGGTTTTTACTATCACATCAAACCTTGAGGGTAAGCTCCTCAATAATTTCTCCACTATTCTTCTTTCTTCTATTGTATCTCCATGAGATCTCATTTGGGTAACCAAACAAATCAACAATGTGAAGAATGAGTCTATTGTATCAGAATATTTCACGCAAATGACTTCAAAATCTCTTCTAATTAATTGAAGCTCTGTTGTCTTTACCTTCTCCATTCCTAGATAGGATTTTTGGAGGGTATCCCATGCATCCTTGAACTTCTTTGCTACTGAAATTCTTGGAAATATGCTTTCATGCACTGCCTAATAGAGATAGAAGAGGGATTTTGATTCCTTCTTTCTATTACTCTTCAACAAATCCCTCTCTGCTTGTGTTAAAGCATTATATGTGTGTTCATCTATTGTTTCTTCTAAACCATCTTCAGCTAGCTCCCATAAATCGTGAGAGGAAAACAGGGCTCTCATTGTGATTTCCCAATAGTCATAGTTCTTCCCATTGAACTATGGGATTTGATTATTTCCCATACTTGTGCTTATGCTGGCTCCTACCATAACTAGCTTTACTGAACTATGTTTAAAAAACTTGACTGTGTTTCTTAACTAAACTAAAACTTCTCACTGTTGAGAGATAAACTTTGTCTCTAAAACACCTCCTTCCTACAATTATCTCGACTGTGCTCTTAAAAAAAAACAAAAAACTCTGTTTTGGTAAATACTTGGCTTTTTTTAATCTTCACATTGCTAGAGAAAACTTCAACAAACTTCTTCTTCCTTCCTTCAACTTCTTTGGAAAATGAAAAGAGCGTGGACTAGCTCTGATACCATGTTGGAATTTCTTGTTATTCTGGAAAACCTGAGAGGAAATAAAATTACTCTGCAAACACAGAGATTTAACAAAAAAATATGGACAGAGATGTGGAGTAAACACTCTTTTTCATTAAACATAAACTGACTATTACAAAATGAAATTCTTTCTAAGAACTACTGTTCTGGATTACAATGCAAAAATCGGTTTCTTGACTGCTACAAAACACAATTCTTCTTGCTCTCAGTCTTCACTGCTCATTTCCTTCACTGCTACGCACGTACTTTTTGCAGTCTCACTGCTCTTGGCATACAATGTTTAACATACAGTCCTCCTTTTTGTTCTCGGCCTATTACATTGCACACACATAATTTCGCACTGCTATCTATATATATTATAAAAATATTATGTTTATAATATATATATATATAATAAAACTATATATTATAACCCTAAGAAAAAAAACATGAAATAAAATTGTCGCAACACATAAAATATATGAAACATTAAACCTAAGGTTAAAAACCTTATTACATCATGGACTTCAAACATATTGCAAAACGGTTCAATGTGTTATCGCATCCATATGAGGTCCTTATTGACTGGACATCAAATGATATGATAGCGCTCTCATTGGTAGGAGGCGGATGCGCTGGCAGATTTCAAGCACAATTCAAAAACATTTCAAAAAGGTTATCGCATCCATTTGAGCGCCTGGTGACTGGACACCCAAACGATGCAATAGCGCCGCTATTGGTTGATGGCTTAGTGACTTGAAAAGGTGGGTCCTCCGTTTATCACGCAGGTTAAGGGAGGTGGTGACGTAATCTAAGGTTTTCCGATAGCGCGTTGATTGGTCGAGAGATTTTGTGACATGGATTCGTGGGGACCACAACTATGACGTGGTGCATTAAAAATTAAAACATAGCATGGGGAATAAACGGTGGTTGGTGGAGGGTTTTAATGGCGGTTAGATTTTGGGTTTTAAATGCAAGATGGTGTGGTTTAAAGATGGGGTTTTGTGGTGTTTGAGCCACATATTTCTTTGCAAAGAAAGGGCTACAACAATAAACAAAAATTTGGGCTTTGCAGGGTTATTAAAAGCCTGAAAATTAATGCACGGTGGTGTGAAAATTTAAACAAAAATATCTACGCTCGTCGTCCTGCATTCTTCAAATAAAAATTAAATTTTCATTGTCCTCTTGCTCAAATTGCAGTTGGAATTAATTTCCAACAATTTCCACAAGTTTTTGTTTTGTTTTAAATCTAGACCTAGATAAATTATATTGCTTCCAAGTCTTGCACTTATTGTTTTTTGTGCAAAGGAGCTTCCTTTGCAGTGTGGCAAGGGGATTCTGTATCGTTTTTAGGTTAGTTTGTTTAATTACCATGGTGCTCTCTTTTCCTCTTTTTAATATGTCTCTTTATTCTTGTCACTCGAATTAGGGTAAATAATTAACATTTTTGTAGCTTGTGCATGCAGATTTATTTTCTAGGAACAAGTTGGTATACGGACCAATACAAAACCTTCACTTACTAATTTTTCAACCCATCATTCCAGATGCCAAGTAATTTTTATTATGCTTTGAAATTTATTCTTTTGGTTCATTGAATGGTGTTAGAGCCAAACACCCAGACAAGAAGTTCCAGATCTATTTATGGTCCTTAGGGTTAACAAGAATGTTAGTTTTAGGTTTTCATTTCACTACGGTAAAGAATTAAATAAGGGTTATGGCTTACTCGAACCGCATAAAAAATTATAATGAGTATCAATTATTTCTAGGGAATATCACTGCTTTGTTAGTTTCCTTAGCTCAAATGTCATATAGACACATATTTTCCCACATATATTAATAAATGTGCATACCATATCAATGAAAAATTCCATCGATTAACCCTTATATCATACAAAATTTTGTGTATTTGTCAATGGATAGTTGGCACGAATGTGATTGGAGTTCTTCTGCATCTATATCTATAATTTATCTCTCCTGATATAAATCACTAGCATGCTTTGAAATAAGAAATCAGGGCCTGCCTCTACCCTCGAAGATTAAATCAAGTCCATGGCTACCATTAGCTATTTATGTATCAAAAATCACCATTTTGTTATTATTCATAATCATTTAATCCTGTTCTCCTGAAGTGGAAATGTTTTGAATATATTCATACATAAACAACAAGATTAATAAAACATTCATTATTTAACCATACCTGAAATTGTAGTTCAAAGAAAATATTTTGTCTTTCTCATTAATGGTTATACAGATTTCCATGGAACTAATAGATCTGCTACTTTGATGTAATGGAAGGCTTTTGCGGAACTGCTAAATATCCCTAGAGAACCACAGGGATATTGATATTGGAAATGGAAAACATATATTGATATTGGAAATGGAAAAGAGATACTTGGTCACCTTGTAGCTGTAATTGTACATTCAAACACCTTAGAAGAGCTCATGCAATTTTACTTTTAGCTACTACATTGGATAAAATTCGAAAAAATCACAACATGTGTGGGTGAATTCTCCATATCTGATGATCTCATTTGTGGAAACACATAGTATCTGTGGAAACAAAGGGACTAAATACTAGCGCAAGGTAAAATCCTTTCAATTCCCTGAACTTCCACGTTATGGCCACTTGCAATCACCTCGAACACCGCGTTACAACCAGATTATGGGATGATTCAATTTAAGTTGTAACACCTAGGAGCAATGCGCTCCCAATATACTTTTTAATGTCTTCATTTATTTTCCATTTCCATGCTTCACCCTCCCGACCTACCCAACCATCGATATGGCACTCAAACGAAGCATATACTCTGGGGGCTAAATCGTGGCTGTCCATATTTAAAAAGTTTATTCTCTAGGGGCTAAATTGTGGCTGTCCATATTTAAAAACATTATGTTTAAAATACAATTCAACCACTGTACATCCACATAGGGTCAGTATAGGGAAGCCACCTAAGGTCAATATAGGGAAGCCTTCTGCTAAAAGTGAGTTATAATTACAAGTTTGATAATAAAATAGACTCAAAATTAATTAACTCAACACTTTTTAATTATTAAAAAAAATTTATTTTAAAAAAAATCACAATATCAAAAATAGACATAAAATTAATTAACTCGACACTTTTTATTTTTTTTAATAAAATAAATAATTATTTTAAAAAATCACACTAATTGTAGAATTTTCGCTGTGTAACTTTTAAAATATATTTCTAATTTGACAATTCTATGTTTCAAATTAAGGAATAAAATAGAATTTTTTAAAACTACTAACTCTCTAACTTAAAGATTTTTTATTTTTTTCCGAACACGATTGAGGTGGATATGCACGAACTCCACTTTCTAGAAGATGCAATGTTGATCGAAATCAACCTGATGCCAACGGAAGTTGTACAAGTGTAATGGGGTCTAGTGAAACATTGATGTTCCATTTTTCCTAAGTTGTGTTGTCCAACAATCAGTTTTACAACCTGAATCCTTAGTTGTATTGTCCAACATTCCATTTTACAAAAATAACTTGAGCCTACACTACCATTTATCTCTTTTTTGCTTTAGTACTAGCACATATACGCCTTGTTAGCACTCCGTAATTTACTAAGTAGTAAGGTTGTGAAAGAAATTTCAGATGTAACCTGAGAACCACTTTGGA
Source organism: Pinus albicaulis (assembly GCA_034641835.2). Lineage (NCBI taxonomy): Eukaryota > Viridiplantae > Streptophyta > Pinopsida > Pinales > Pinaceae > Pinus > Pinus albicaulis. Next base: position 408,572,721 of record CM076584.1, on the reverse strand, counting down.
AGCTGGGATCTAGCCTTGCCAGCTTAAGAGAGGGATCTCTCTATCAGATTTAACTTTGTTTACTTTTATAATTTTAGGCTAGCTCTAAAGTTCAAATTTTTTTTCTTAAATTGTTTTGGTTGGAAAAACATTGGAAAGCCATTGAGAAATGCAGTCAATTGATCTTTTAGTTGATTAATTGCGTAACTTATAGAGAAATTTAAAAGGGAAACATAGGCAGACTTATTAGATCCAAAAAATAATTTTGATATGGTAAAGAAGGATAGATTAAGGATCCATTAAACATAGAGCAATTAAGAATTATATTTTTTAACTTTACTGAAAAACATTAATTTTGTTCAAAATCCATAATTAAGTGTACTTAGAGAAATTCAAATTCTTATTTTTATTAGAACAAAATAGATGAGACAAACATATGAATTAGAAAATAAAGAAACACATTAGAAAAATAAGAATAACCTCACCAACAAGTCTAACACATGAATCCTAAAAAACTTTCTATATTTATGAAATTTGTCCACTTGACCTCAAGGAACAACTTTACAGGCAACAATCTATTTCTTCATACAAATCTCAACACTAATACCTCTAATTTGGAAGTATTTTTAAAAAACTTAACAAAATTATCTTGAGTGAAAATATCAAGATCTTTTACAAAATATCAAAAAATATCTACAAAAATAGAGCAAGATAATAAGAAATTTGAAACTGATGTGTTTGCTGGGTGTATTCTTGAGGATGCTTGTTAATGATTGGACCTCAAGAAGTGTTGCATTGTTGGGAGATGGAATTGCTTTACCCAAGTAAATCACATAGCTTCTCCCATCGGTCTTCAGTGGGGATAGAAAATTTTATTAACTTTCTATATGACTCATCTAGATCCGTGTAAATTTGGAAGGTAGTCTTGATGACAAACAAGTGCTTGACCTCATGACAGATGAATAAGTCAAATTATATGGCCTCCATGAATTCGTTCTCTGTGATGTTTCCTTTTATACCCGCAAATCTTGAATTATATTAGGAAATAGTACATAATTTCTCTTGATAGTATTTCAGGTTAACCAACTTGTCTCCTATCCCAATCAATCCCAATAGTCCTTTCCTGTTTAGCCCCTGCAACTTCATATGGAATGTTTTAATACTGGATTCCATTTTGTTGCATTTATTCTCAAGTTGCAGCATAAGGTTATTTTTAGTATGCATTCTCTTCACCTCTAATATCAGTTTCATCATGTATTGAATTGCGAACTCCTCAAGTCCTTCTCTAGTTTTAGAATTCAAGATTTTTATAATTTTTGTTGCTTCACCAAGTTTCTACCCTGAATCTATTTTTATCTTCTTTACCACTTCTTTGGATCGTTGTATCAATTCTTGCTACTCAAAAGTAATTTTGATTGAAGTACATATTTCAGTGATGGCTTCATTGGTCTCTATCCATATGCTTTATTTTTCCTCTGCCAAAGTTTTTGCCATTGCTGATTCACTTTCTAATTGTTCAACTCTCTCTGTGAGCTTGTGATTTTTCTGCAGTTCTGCAACATAAGAATTATCAATTCTTAATTTATGTTCCTGCAGCATTTTAATTTGGGCCTTTAATTTAGCAATTTTTTGCCCTTGAATGGACAGATTTTCCAAGGCCTTAACGAACTCACTTGAAGGATCTGTAGTATGTGTTGTTTCTAATGTTGATGTAGATGCCCATGGGGTTGTTGCAACAGAGATAGGGACTGTTGTGAGTGGAACTATGGCCAACTATTGTTACACCATTTTTTGATCATCTAACCTTTTATCATTAGATGGACCCAAGTACACCATGTAAGACCAGTTTTACCCCAAGTAAAACTGCTTTCACTATGTTAAATTAGGAAACCCCAAAAGGAAATATTAAACAAACCTATATTTGTTTGATTTTCCTCATGGAATAATTAATTAAACCATAGTTTAATTATTATTCCTAGTCATGTTTAACCCAAAAACAAAGAAATTAATGAGATAAACCCATAGTTATCTTATTATTTTCTAGGGATAATTATTTAATAATATTCCTTGTTAAATATGACCAAATCAACCACCATTAATCAAATAAATCATTATTTATTTGATTATATCCCAACCACTTCCTTAAAAAGATAAATAAATCATTTATTTATTTATTTTTCACTAATCAAGGGATTTGACCCAAGTCAAACACCCCTTCCCTCCAACAAATAATAATAAAATATTCCATAGAGGTGGATCTAGATGTGATTAACATTATTTTAATCATGCACCAAGATCTAGAAGGACCCAATATTTTGTTATAAATAGGAGGGTTCTCCCCATCATTCTTCACCTTTTGTTGCCTATTAGATCACTCTGGATCTATACACTTGGTCTCATTTCTACCATTTTGCTCCCATTGAGCTCTATCTTCTACATTGGGTTTTCTACATCTACGAGAGAGAGAAAGCTTAGATCTGAAGTGCTGAGGACTACAAAGAACCCATCCCATTGAGGAGATCTGGATACACCTTCTTGTTTCCTCCCAGGTGCCCTGTAATATAAAAATTCATTCAAAAATCACGTTCTTGTCTTGTCTGTTGGATGCATGGAGCAAACTCTTTACTTTTCTGCTTAATGTCTTTCCATTTATAGATCTGTTGTTGCAGCACTTTAACTACTAATTGCAGATCTGAAGATGTTTTGCAGCCTATATTGTTGTTAGGGCTATTAGTTATGCGTAGCTAAAGTGGTTCTTTTTCGTACGCTTCGACGAAGAATTCATACTAACAACTATGATGACTGCTCATTCTCTTTGAGCAGTTTCTCCATTTCGACTTCCATGTATCTAATATGTCTATTTTGTTCAATTATTATATTGAACATGTCTTCTTTGTGCTTATCAATTTATCCAACTTCCTTGGCATGTAAATATGTTGTAGTGGGAAACTTGAGTTGTTTCCTCAATGTATCTATGTCAACATTTTTCCTTTTCACAATCTCCTCTACTGCCTTTACATCACTGGAATTGTATCCCATCTTGATCACCAAATCTTCAAGTGACTTGATCTTGGTATCCTTGGCTAAGGATGAAACTATTTCCAACTTTAACTGTTTTTGTATGTTGTTTACTCATACCTGCAATTTGGAGGCTGACATGGCATCGTTAGTTAGAGTTTAGTCATCATTACACTGGTTTGTTTATGCATATCCATTTGTTCAATGGGATGAATTTATTGTGCATCAAAAGAAAATGTAGATTCTTTGTAATCTGCTGGTGTCTTTGGCACTAGAACCTGTGCTTCAAGAAATGAAATATGAATTTTCCCTTTCTCTGTATCCAAGGCTGAAATGAGCCTGTGTTTTGAGGTAGATATTTTATTCTGTAATTGGGTCTATGTGTTTAATTTTATAATTTTATTCCTATGTTTAATTGCCTTGTATTTGGAAAAAAAGTTCGGCTCAGTTGTCTCCTGAGCCAATTCTGTTGTCTGAGGTGTATCTGGGGGATATTTGGAGGTTGAAGAAGAGGGAGATCCTATGAAGATATTATATTCTATTGTATAAACATGAGGACCTGTAATGACTATAGTTTCTTTCTTTTCATTTCTGTGTTGAAAAACTGGTGCAGAGATAGTCTTATGTTTCTTCTTATATATCAGGAACTCCTTACTCCAATTTTTGTCACTAGAGAAGACTCCTATTCCCTTATCCTTTTCTCCTATTTTTTTTTTTTAGGTGTAGGGGTTTGAGAGTGGTCGTGGAAATGATTTTGTCTTCGGATTCCTGCACTGTGTTCTCCTCCCACTAACCCTGGTTCATAAATTATTTTATCTCTCGGCTAGGAGTGTGGGTGTAAGGAGTGGTATTTTTATCCACTCTCAACTTTGAAATTAGGCTAAAAGGGTCATAAGACCAAGTGAAACACAATTTTAAATTCATTTTCTTCAAGAGAAAATATGCCTCTTTACCATTTTTTCTCGTATTGCAAATAAATGGACCAATCCACGCTTTGATTTCGAACCGTTCCTTCTTTTTAGCTGCAACAAAGTGTAAGTTATCCATATGTATCATTTTTCTTATGTATTATAATGAGAAAAATCTCATGGGAATAAATTTTGGAAGCTTGTAGGGTGGAAATTCCCACCCATAAACTGATCTAAGTATAGTTCTGATATAAATACCAATCACTTTTCTTCACCTGGTCACTAAGATGAAAAAATCTATGAATATCTGATCATATTCTAGGTTCCACATCACTGTTCAACAAACAAACAACTGCGTAAATAAACTAATCAACATATTCTGCAAAGGTAAAATGAGTGGATTTTTTCCTCACTAAGGAGGTCCAATGGATGAGCGATTGTGAATTACCCCACTCATCCAACTTCTGCAAAGAAAATGGAAACATGTCTACTTGATGATAACTAAACAAATATACTAATACAAAGGTTTATTTGAAATATCCCTCAGTAGGAAAATTTATAAATTGGTCATGAATTTCCTCTGCAATAAACTCATTGTAATTGAAAATAGCATGTTTTTGATTTGTTGTAAATACTCACAAAAATCCATTAATGGCATCATAAAACCACTAATTAGAGTGGTATCCCAGTATGCATGAAATGACTGCAATTACCTGATTGGTTAACTCAGGGAACATAGAGGATGAGTATGGGGGCTTTGTCTTGGGCAATTGAGCATCCTCGGGGAGAAAAAATGTGAATATCTTTGCTCTTTGTCGAAAGGTTAAATTTTTGTAGAATTTTGTGAGAGAATCTACTGATAGTGGCTTCAAGGAGCCAAGGTTTTGAATTTGTAGCATTTCTGAGATGGATTTAGTAGTTATGGTGAGCATAAATTCACCATTGTAGCTGACAAATACTCTTTGTTTGGGTACATATCTAATTTGGCACCAGGATATTAGTTCTAAAAAATAATTGTTCTGTGGGAACATAAATTGGGGTAGGAAGGATTACCATAGGCCCTGTTGGCCTATGACCGCACACAAGGTGGAGAATTGGGCCCCTTATTTAATCGTTGGTCGCATATCGCAAAACTCCACACATTTACCATTCCACTCCTTCTCAAAGCCCATGATGTGATTAAACCTTAGCCCTTTTATCCTCTCCACTCTAAACCTTTATCGGCACCCGCATACATTTTTGCATCGCTCATCAAATTTCGCAGATCACAACCATTTACCCTCCGCTTCTTATCACAAAACACTTCCGATTGTGATTTGCGGGCGGGCCCCACTTCCCTCATACCACGTCATCTCCCACTCAACGCACATCGCTCATCGCAGGGTATAACCCTTACCCTACGCTTCTTATCAAAAAACACTTCCGATTGTGATTTGTGGGAGGGCCCTACTTCCGTCATACCACGTCGCCTTCCTGCCATCGCACTTCGCAGATCACCAACCATAACCTTTACTCATGCTTTCTCATATCTAAAAAAATTTGATTGTGATTTGCGATGTACGTTGGACACCACCTCCGTCATGTTGTGTCATTGTTCCCCGCATCACGCATCGCTCTTCGCAAAGTATAACATCTATCCCCACTTTCCCATAACTAAATGCTCCCGCTTGCAATCTGTGAGCAGCCCCACCTCTGTCTGGCCACGTCACCCTCTACTCATCGCACTTTGCAAATCCAAAGTCTTAACATTTATCCCCTGCTTCTTGTAAGTAAAACCTCCCGATTGCAATTTTCGATATGAGCTTGGGACCCACCTCCCTACCACATCATAAATAGCCCTTCCGTGGCCTTTGTCACATTCTTTTCAGTGTTAATCATTCCACTAAACTACACCATCGCTTCCACCATATTCCCCGCATCTTATTTCCATATCATTGATCTGAAAATGGAAGTACTTGAAAATGTGTGCAAGGTATCCATTTCCATTTAATTAAATGTGTGCAAAATTCTTCATGTCTTGCTGATTAAAAAAAGTGTTTTTGGTAACTGTTTATCATTTTATGTGTGAGGGTATTTTATTTAAATTTTTTGTTCAACATATTAAATCATAAGTGCACAACAAAATAACTTCAGCATAACATGACTCATATATTTGGTGAGTAGTTCACCCCTCCTGGGCTACGTCTGTTGGACCAAGCCTCCCAAATTGGCTTGTCCTCTTGTATTAAAATTCTCCAAAATGCTAATATAAGTTTAAAAGTGCCTCAATAGGAAAATATGACTGTAAATACAGAATCATAAGACATGAAAATGCTAAAAATTCTTTCCATATTCACTAAACAATGAAGAATTACCATATACAGGGATTTCTTCAATAGGCCCTGATGGCTCTTTGAACTCCTCCTAAGATTTTTGTACTTTATAAGTCCTCAAAAATTTCTGAAACCTCTTCCATTAGGTTCATAAGGTCAAAAATAGCTGAAAATGATCTTTGGTTCACCTCAAACAAAGAGGTACAACTCAAAACAACTCCATTTCCCCAATGGCCCTAGTGGCTCTAAAAAATATCCTGAAGCTTTTCAGGCTCTGAAAGTATTCAAACAGTTCTAAAACCTCTTCCATTAGGTTCATAAGGTGGAAAATAGTGGAAAATGGTCTTTGGTTCACCTCAAACAGAGAGGTACAACTCAATACAGCTCCATTTCCTCAATATCTCTGATGACCCTCCAAGCTTCCCTGAAGCTAAAAAGGATGTAAAGCACCTATACTACCTATGGAACCTATCCCAATGGCTCTAGAATGCTGAAAATGGTAAAAAATGACTTTTTATTTACCACAAATGGATAAACATAGCCCAAAACAACTCCAACTCCTTGTTGGCCCTGATGGCTCTCATTGCTTCCCTAAAGCAAAAGGGGCTGAATATCAAATCCAATGGCTCTGAAACCTATCTCAATGGATCCAGCATCCTTTCAATACCATAAATCAAAAAATAATTTGTTCCAAAATATTTTCCCTATCAGAAGATATGATCAAAACAATATTTTCTCAATATTCCCTTAACAAACTCCACCAAATGTGGAGAAATTGGAGTTACCTAGAGTTAAATTTGGTGGAAGGCCCCAGATCTGGGCACACCATCCAGATTCGACGGAACCACTGGCAATCATATTTAATATTAGGGGGTGGCAAGTCGCATGGACCACCACCATAGCCGCCGCTTAAAATGCCTACATAACCGAGGCATTTAATTAAACAGAGTGGTCACATTTCATAAACGTTAATGGTTTAGTTGATTAACCATTTCCAAAAAAGTCCACCAGTGATAGGCCCAAGGTTTCGGCCTTGTGGTTCTATGTGTAGGGGGCTGGGCCCCTTTCCGCCCCAACCATTACTTTGTTGAAATTTAAATTTGCAATATGCCCATTGTATAATAAGAATTAACGTATAGCCTAACGGTAAAGCATGGGTGCGCTAAACCGCAGGCCGCAGGTTCAATGCTCAGAACCTTCAAACAAATTTTTCCATATGAAAATTTTCACAGGCCTGGGGCCACGTGGTGGCCTCTGGGCTTGCCACGTGGCACCCTCGGATTGGCCTGCCAACATGAAATTCAAACCAACCACGAATCACTGCTGCCACTTGTCGCTACAGGATTGGCCTAGGTGGAATATTCCAGGGAATATTCCTTTTCTAATTTTTTAAAATATGGAAGTCAAACCTGGTAAAACTCAGTTTTTTTATAGTTTACTGAAAACTTAAAACTTTCATAACTTTCACATACAGTGTCGGATTTGAGTGTCGTTCACAGCGTCAGGATTGTATCGTCGAGGCCTATCCGGTCATTCAGGTTGCAAGTGATTTTTGAATTTTGAGATTTTTCGATACCTCGGACTTGAGCTCCTAATCAATCATGCATCTGACAACTTATGATCTAGTTTCCCCCCCCCCCCACCTCACCCTCGAAATGTTAACACTGGGAGGGGGGGGGGGTCTAAAATCACTAGTTTTGGAAACCACCTCATGTGCTACGTGTCTTCCTGCTGTGATTTCGCACCCCCCGCATCTAATACCACAAACCAGACAGGCCCCCCTCTAAAATTTGGTTTCTGGTTTGCGAGTCCTACACATCCATGGGGTTTTGAGGTGGTGCAAGTGTAGATATGATTTATTTAGTTGTCCAAGAACTCTCTGTCAAAGAGCAAGGCACAGGCAACATGATTGGTCGTTCCATAACGGTTAGTGGAAACAATGAGAATAGGGAGTGGAGGCTTTCAACAAAATGTGGAATGAAGTGATGGAAGACAGATTTCTCACCTGTTCATGGCCATTCCTCATTGCCCCATTTTGAATATTCCAGAATTTGGTCTCCGTGGCCAACTATGCAGTTTCTTTTCACTTCTTGATTGTGATATTCTGCTACTAAAATCTCGATTTCACCCAATTCTATTTTGATTTTATGATTACAGGAGTGATTTATTGATGCACGCTCTATAATTTAGTTAGGATATTTTGATTTTACATGTGTGGGTAGATCATGGGAATTTTATTTGATTGTAAACCCTAAGAAGAACTCTATATGTAGGGAGTTCAGAGATGAAAAAAAGGTTCTGAATTTTGGAGAAGTTTTGCTGAAGTAATTCTGTGCAACTGTGCTCTTTATGCTCTGAGATAAATATTTGGGAGAGATGTTTTGAATATAATATGATATACAATGTTGTTTATTTGGATTCGAGATGGAGAAATGAGTATTATGTATCTATATTATTATTTTTATCACTAATATCCTATTTATGTATAATCACATTTCAATGTTTTGTTGCTTTGATGATTCATGTAATGAAGCTACCAGTGGTATGCATTTTTACCCATGAATTCATGTATGTATAACGCTCATGTGTTAAATTTGATTTTCTCCCTTAATTCGTGCTCCACAAATCTCTGTTAATGGTCATATTCCACTTGCATCTGCTTCCTCTAAGTTCGTGAGAGACAGAGCCTTAAGGCTTTTAAGCCTGTCTCTTGTGGGTTCCTCCTCCTCTGTTTCTTCTCAACACCTCCGCATATTTTGAAAGCCTCTACTCATTCTTTCATACTTCGTCCATTTGAAAGACATCCAACCATACAGCCTCCTAAGCCCTCTAATAGTATAGGGTAATTATCCATTCCTGAACCACCAAAACCATTATTCTCTTATTCCATATTCTGTCAGAGGAATCCTTATAGTTGTCTACATTTAACTTCTGATTTTAAGATGTCCTAAGGACTGGTATTTTGCAAGTCAAGGTTGTCTCTAGGAGCTACAACATAGTTTTGGCGTCGTTTCTGGGGATACGAATGAAGAAATATTTTCCCTGAGAGATGACATGAATTCCACCCTTTAGACAGGTGAGCACAAAGGGTTGGGAGTTGTGTATTCCTCACCTTGGAGACTCCACTGCAAAATAGTCCTAATCAGAAGTAATCTCGGATTTCACCAATCCTCACACCAGATCCAGATCCACCATCTACCCCCACCTCTAAAGAATATGGTTGTGCCAAGTTTCCTTTTGAACAAGCATGCTCCCTTTGCCCTACCTCAACATCTAAATGATATGCCACAAGGCTATGTGGAACGGTTTCCTCGGTTCACTAGGGAAGATAATACTTCTGCGCAGAGACATATTGAAACCTTTTGCGCCTTCGCTGAGAATGTGAATGTAGAGCACTTACATGTGGTATTAAGTATTTTTGTCCAATCCTTAGAGACAGAAGCTCGAAAATGTTTCAAGTATCTAACCAACAACACAATCCACACTTGGGAAGAAATAGAAAATTTCTTCACATTGAAATGGGGAGAAAAGAGGGACCATGGATACTTTCTCACCGAGTTCAATGCTCTAAAAAAGAGACACAATGATGATGTAACAGAATTCATAAAGAGGTTTAATAAGCTGTATAATAATCTCTCTGTTGAAATAACACCTCCCCAAACAACTGCTAAGGTGGTCTTCACAGGAGCTTTGGAACTGGAGTTTGGGTTCACCCTAAGAGAAATAAAATCCACACCTATGGATCAGATCTAGATTGATGCATTGGAGGTAGAAGCAGACTTTTCTTATATTGGTAAATTCAAGGGGAAGACATAAAATGAAGCTAGATGAAAGAACAAGGAGGAGGCTTCTACTTCAAATCAGGGAAGGGAATCGCAAGAGTGTATAATTGAAGAAATGAATAATTTAACCAAGAAGCTTTTAAACAAGCTGATTAAGCTTGAATTGGAGGCCAAAAAATCCCCTCCTCGTCCCAGCCAAATAATTCATAATCGAGGGTTTAATCCCCAATATCAGAAGCCCCCTTTGTAGCTGTTGCAATGGGGGAGGAAGGAACAACAAGATCACATTCAACCCGCTGTATATTTGGAGGAAGAAGTGCAAAGACAAGTTGAGGAAGTCACAGACTATGAAGAAGATCAATTCCTAGCTTACTCTGATGATGAGGAGGGTGAACTCATCCTGTAAGGGGAGCAAAAGGAGAATGAATTCCCTCCAGAGGATAAATATATTGATGATTACCGCAGACAATTCATGGATTTCATGCAAGCTCAACTCCAAAAGAAGTATGACCTCAGGTCCTTCAGAAAGACAACATGAGGGCAAGACAAAAATGAAGGTTCAATATCAAGAGAAAAAAACCCTCCTAGTCTTGCTAGTAAAGGGAATAATCCTTTAGAGGAGTCAACCCCTCATAAGGCCACTGCATCCACTTTCACAAATCAAGAACATGATCCTCCCAAAAATGAGAAGTCCACTTCTACACCCTTGAAACTGCCTGACCCTCCTAAAGAGCAGTTCAAAGAAGCCATTACAGAAAAAGGGCCCACACCATTTAATCTTCAAGAAGAACATCCCATGGTGTTTTTTGGACCGCATGTAGAAAACCAGTTCCTAGCCTATTCTGAAGAAGAGGGAGTCGAGATTATCCTCCATGAAGAAGGGGAAGAGCTGGAGTGTTTCCCAGAGGACAACACTAAAAACCAAAAGAAGTCTGGTTATCCAGAAACAAAGGAAGCAAATCTTAGTTTTCTATATCCACAAGAGCATCCTCAGCAAGCAATGTTTCCTTCAGAGAATGAAGACTAGTCAGATTTTCATTATGAAGACCATCTCGCAAATTCTCTTTCAGTACTACAAAAAATTGTTACAAATCAAGTTCCTTCACCTGAAATTAATGAGAGGTTGCAGTGCCCTTTAAAGCTTCCGTGTGACAATAGAAAGATAAAAAACACTCAGATCACTTGACTACCGTGGATAGTGAGGAAAGACAATTGGTTCCATTGCTGTGTGAAGAGAACCACTTTCAACACACAAGAAAAGCAAAAGTTTGGAATGAGGTTTTTATTTCTGGTTACAAATATTATTGAAGATATTATGTTGCATGTTTACCATCATCCTTTAGTTGGTGTATTGAATTCATTAGTAAAGGAAGAATATGATGTATGTATCAGGATGTTTGTCTTACCATGGCTAGGTAAAGTAAAAAATTGGTTTGAGAGTCTTCTAGCTGATAGAATGAGTAATTTTCATCAATTCATGCAATTTTTCCTAGGTCGATGGATAATCATGGGAAATGTCTTTCTTATCATAGAAGAATATGGAAATTTAAAAAGGCAGCCTGGGGAGACAGTATAGTATTTTTTTAGCCACGTCCAATAAGGTGTATCATACAATGCCTGCTGATATAAGGCCACCTCCAGGAGTATCTCTCTGGAACTACCCAAATTACTTTAACCCAAGGATGGAATTCAAAATAAGAGAAATGGACATTGCAACCCTGGAAGAAATGCAAAATGTTGCAGTTAACGTGGAAGTAAATCTGTTGAACGTTGAGGCAAAGTTTAAAGAAAAGGATGAATTGATTCATTTTGATTCTTTACAGTTATGCCTTAACTCATCAGATAAAATTAAAACATGTCCCAAGTTGTTTGAAGACACAAAGAACACATGTGCATTACCAAGTTGTGAAGTTGGATCGATTGGGTCAGAATTTTTAGAAATAGGTCAAGTGTATCTTGATCCAGTGGCTATCTATATTGAGAAAATATTCATCACAAGGCCACCATACCTTTCCAGCATTTTTTTTTTTGTTTAGGTTTACCAATCTCCTTGCAATGAAGATCCAGCTGGTAATTCCTATCAAATACAATTAAAATTTTTGTTCCTGAGTTTGGTGAAAAACAATTAAAGAACAAAGTTATTAGAGTAGTTGCTTGCCTAGTTACACTAGCATTATTGTATCATTTAGAATAGCAGCAATTCCAACATATTAGGGTGGGTAGGTGTGCAAATAAGCTCAGTGTTATGAGCACCTTTCCAGTTTAGTTTCAGATTGCTTTACAGTTTTCAGTTCAAGTGTGTTTCAGTTTCCAGTTTTAGCATAGTTCAGATTTCAACATTCAATATCTTCAGGATGTGGCAGTGATTTCCATTTTGATAGTTGGCAGTGCATAACTCAGTTGTAGTTTCAATTCTGGCTTACAATATGAATTTGTGACTCCATGCACCCAATAAAGCATAGGAATTCAGGTCTGCAGGTTCTCAATGCACTTAGAACAACACGTTGTCCCCAGATGGAGCCAATGTTGGCCTGTGACTGCACACAAGGTGGAGAAGTGTGCCCCTTATTTAACTGTTGATCGCATATCGTAAAAATCCACACATTTTCCATTGAAATCCTTCACAAAACCCCTGACATAATTAAACCTTGGCCCTTTTATCCTCTCCACTCTAAAATTTTATCAGCACCAATATAAATTTTCGCATTGTGCATCGAATTTAATAGATCACAACCATTTACCCTCCAATTATGATTTTCAGGCGGGCCCCACTTCCGTCATACTGCATCATATCCCACTCAGCGCAAATCACTCATCGAAGGGTATAACCCTTACCCTCTGCTTCTTGTAACAAAACACTTTTGATTGCGATTTGCGGACGAACCCCACTGCCATCATACCACGTCACCTTCCCACCATTGCACTTCGCAAATCGCCAACCATAACCTTTACTCCCTCTTTCTTATATGTAAAACACTCCAATTGTGATTTGCAATGTAAGTTGGGCCCCACGTCTGTCATGCCTTATTACCATTCCCTTCATCGCGCATCACTCTTCGTAGAGTATAACATCTACCCCCACTTTCCCATAACTAAACACTCCCGTTTGCGATCTGTAGGTGGTCCCACCTCTGTCTGGCCATGTCACCCTCCACTCGTCGCACTTTGCGAATCGCAAGTCTTAACATTTATCCCCCTCTTCTCATACGTAAAAACTCCTAGTTTTGATTTGAGATATGATCTTGTTACCCACCTCCATGCCACATCATAAATATCCCTTATGTGGCCTTTGTCCCATTCTTTTAAGTGTTAATCATTTCGCTGAACTCCACCATCGCTTCCACCATCTTCCCCTCATCTCCATTCCCTATCACGCATCCGACGACTCACGATCTAGTTTGGCCCCCCCTCACCTTCTAAAGGTTAATGCTGGGAGGGGGGTCCAAAATGGATGGTTTAGGAAACTGCCTCATGTGCTATGTGTCCGTCCACTGTGATTTCGCACACCCCCCCCCCCCCCCCCAATCCAATACCACAAACTGGATAGGCACCCCTCCGGAATCTGGTTTCTGATTTTGCGAGTCCTATGCATGCATGGGTTTTTGAGGTGGAGCAAGTGCAAATATGGTTTATTTAGTTTTCCAAGAACTCCCTGTCAAAGAGTGAGGCACACGCAACATGACTGGTCATTCCGTAATGGTTAGTGGAAACTATGAGAACAGGGAGTGGAGGCTTTCAACAGTAGTTGGAATCAAGTGATGAAAGTCATACTGCCCACTTGTTCATTTCCATTCCTCGCTGCCCCATTTTGAAGATTTTGGAATTTAGCCTTCATGGTCAACTATGTAGTTTCTTTTCACTTTTTTATTGTGATGTTTTGCTCGTGAAATCTCGATTTAACCCGATTCTTTTTTTATTTTTTGATTATAGGAGTGATTTCTTGATGTACGCTCTATAAGTTAGTATGGATATTTTGATTTTACATGTGTGGGTCTGTCATGGGAATTTGATTCGATTTTAAACCCTCAAAAGAACTCTATATGTATGGAGTTCAAAGATGAAACAACAGTTTTGAATTTTCGAGAAGTTTTGCTGTAGTTTTGTGCGACGGTGCTCTTTATGCTCTGAGATACATATTTGGGAGAGATGTTTTGAATATAATATGATATGCAACGTTGTTTATTTGGATTCCAGATGGAGCAATGAGTAGTATGTATCTATATTCTTTTTTTTATGACTAATCACCTATTTATGTATAATTATCTTTCAATGTTATGTTTATTTGATGATTCGTGTAATGTAGCTCTTGATGGTATGCATTTTTACCCATGAATTTGTGTATGTATAACCCTCATGTGTTAAATTTACTTCGCTCCCTTAATTCACGCTCCATGAATCTCTGTTGTTGGTCATATTTCACTTGCATCAACTTCCTCTGAGTTCACAGAGACAGATTCTTAAGAGTTTTAAGCTTGTCTCTCGCATGTTCCTCCTCCTTTGTTTCTTCTCAACACCTCCGCATATTTTGAAATCCTCTTCTCATTGTTTCATACTTGGCCCATTTGAAATCCATCCAGTCATACAACCTCCTAATCCCTTTCATAGTATAGGGTAATCTCATGAATCGGACTCCAAGGTCTTCTCCATTCGTGAACCTCCAAAACCATTATTCTCTTGTTCCATATTCTGTCAGAGTCATCCTTATAGTTGTATACATTTAACCTCTAATTTTGAGATGTCCTAGGCACTGGTCTTTTGCAACTCAAGGATGTCCCTAGGAGCTAGAACAAGTCCAATTGGTCACTAAGGTAAAAATACTTTTTCTTCAACCAACTATGAAGTTCAAACATGTCGAATTCACAAATGGTTTCAATAACCTTATATTCTAGATCGACTAATGGCAGGTGATCAAGGTCAATGAAAGGGGGAAACATAGGATTTTATTCAAGTTTCTTGGCTTTATTCTTGGGGGTCTTGCCTTTAGGTGCCATTTTTGATAAAATAAGAGTATGGACGCTAGGATTACCTGGAATATGTAGGTGAAAGTTGACTGTTGATGTGGGGTCATTGATGTCATTTTGATCACAATTGATGGAAAATTGACTGGATGATGGGCAACGTGGAGAACAGTAAATTATGTTTGGTTGTTAAAACAATGAGGAAGGGCATCAAACGATTTTACGGTGATTAATATAGAAGTTTAGAAACTACCATTATGTTTTACCATTTAACCAAGATTGGGCCCGTTGTCTCGGGAGCAAGAAGCAATTAATTAGTGCAACGATTGGCTGACGTGGGCAGGGGAGTGCCAGGTGGAAATTTATTATTTGGTGTGGAATGGGTATAGGGAAAAAATTTAATGGAAGGCAAGTGGGGAAGTGGGGTCCGCAGAGATGAGGTGGCAGATGGTGGGTGGAGGAGGATGGACCGTGGTGGGAGGCGACGATGGGTTCATGGGAGTCATCATGGTGGATGGTTATTTTTGTGAGAGTAATGTAACTATGTAGTCAATGAAGGGACAAATTTTTGGAGGGGGGGTGAGATGAGAGGAAAGGAGGGGGGGTGGGGGTACGAACACTTGTGGTGCTACCACGTTGAATGGTGGGTCCTCCCATTTCAGATCCCCCTCATGGATAAAGCATGAATAAGGTCTTGGGGGGATGAAAACAATCCCTCATCATTGATTTGGGTGGGGGTGCATCTCAGCCGTTAAAACGTTTCTAATGTTAAAACATTATTCCTAAAATTTATTACATTTTGCAATAATCATGATCAACTGTTGCGATTAAACTAATATAATACAAACTTAACCAACCTTTAAAACTAAATGTTCTTTCACTAATGTTGTTTTTAAATTTACAAGGCATTTTTGAATTTTTTCTTTTCTTAACTCATCAATTAACCACGATTAAAAAATGTGATTAATTTCATCCTTATTTTAACTAACCTAGTTCAATCACAATTAAATTGTGTGATTGATTTATTAACTAACATAAACTAACTTTATTATTTTAGCCTAATCACGTTTAAACATTGTGATTAAACTAGTTATTCTACTTCTTTTATTACATTATGGCATTTCAACTAGCAACACACTTTATTCAAAAAATTTCAGGTATTGGTTGCTGCATTTTTTCATTCTTTGAGTGAAATTTAACCTTGCTCACTCCTATAAACTTTATTTTTCATTTTCTATTTTATTGTTTTTATTTTTTCTCATGTTTTTTTATTTTTTGTTTTTTTTTCACGTATCTATTTTTTATCCCCTTTTGTTTATTATTATTAGTTTTTTTTTGTAAATAAATTTGAAAAATGAAAATTTATTTACAACATATTATATACAAAATAACAACTACAATCAAGTCATCCTATAAAATATAGGACTCTAATAGTGGCTCCAATGGGGATCACACTCTCCTTGTGACGTGCCAAGAACATTGTAGATCAGTAACCTTAATCCATTGGGAAATGAAGTCTTTACCTTTTGTAGCCGAATCTTATCCGTATGATGTTATTCATAAATGTGGACAACCAATAAACACACGCTTAGGTCCTTCTCTCCGGGCTTCAACTTGTGATGAAAATTTCCCTCTCTCTTGCAATAAAAAGTAAAAAGACATATGCAAAATGATTCTAAATTGAAACTGTTTTATTCTGGAAGAAAGTAATTTTTAATAATTTTCCCATTCACAGGTCCATGATGCAGTGCTTCTTCACTTATTTCCTTCAAGGAAAATGCATTTTTTCCTCCAATATCTCCAATTTTATAAGTCCATTTTCATAAGTTCTTAAACTTGTCATGCTTGCCCTTATCTTCATTCCTTCATTCCAATTTAAGCACCAACTCTTGCATCTGGAAATCATCACCTTTTTTCCTTCTATCATAAATATTTTTTACATTTTCCTGAATCATTTGTGTCTTATTGTAGGATTCCTCTCTAGATTGTTTTAGTTGGATGGTGTGCTTGGTTCTTCTCTGCATATCATTTATTTCCACTTGTGCTTCTTGCAACAATTTTAGTACAGGAATTCCTAATGAAGTAGGAAAATTTTCATCTACCCCATATACTATTTTAAATGGATACATCCCAATAGATATCTTGGTAGTAATTTTGTCAACCCACAAGGCATTAATCAACCTTTTATGCCAACAACATAGTTTTCATAATGTTGACTAAAATTTTGTTTGAAGACTCGGCTAATCCATTTCCTTCTTGGTAGTAGGAAGTGGAGTGTCCTAGTTTGATATGTTTTTTATCACATAAGTCTATCATTTTATTTGATTTAAAGGTTGAAACATTGTCAGTGATAAGTTTGTGGCGACACCCAAATATAGACAAAATGTTTCCCTCTAGAATTTGGATGCTGAAAGTATTTGTGGCTTGTATAGATGGGATAGATTCAATCCATTTTGTAAAGTAATCAGTGGTTGTCAATATCCACTTATGTTGGCGTGAGGAGATTGGATTAATTTCACCTATGAAATCTATACCTCACTGTTGGAAAGGGATTTCAACTAAAATAGATTTTAATGGTAAGGGTAAAATATTTTTCTTGCCTTCAAAAATTTGGCATTTGTGGCAAGAGGTAACTCTCTTATGCACATCCGTAAATAAAGTGGGCCAATAAAAACAAGCTCTTAAAATTTTATTGGCTATGGTTTTCCAATATAAGTTTCCTCCACAGTCTCCTTCATGGAATTCTTGTATGAATTTATCTGCTTCATCTTTCAAAAAATACTTTATTAAGATACCTCCATCATGTTTCCAATATAAACTATGATCTAAAATAAAAATTTCATGGATTTCAATTTGAGAAATATAGTTTTAGTCATTGTGAAACTAGGAGGAGCCTGTAAATTTTGTAGTACAAAAATGATGTCTGCATACTTGGTGAGGTAGAAAGGGATTTTGATATTTGTGGAGTTGCTAGTTCTTCCTGGTCATCAAGTGCAACAGTAAAAGTGATATCAAGGGAATGAAAGTTAGACTTGGCCATGAGTTTGGCCAATCCATGACCCTTAATGATTTTTGTTGGACTTATTTCATTGTCATACTCTAGGATTACAACCATCTGTTTCCCTCTTCTGTCATCTAGATTAGCTTGTGTGATAATATCCTTTTCCACGGTACTTGGAACAAACACAATGATATAAGAATGTAAGATGTAAACCCTAAATTATTTCAATTCTTTAACCAAAGAAAATTCTCGTTTCTCCATGATTTTGTCCTTTAGTGATGCATATCTCATAGCTCTACTGAAGAAGGCTATGGGCTATTCATGGTCTTCACTATTTTTCTATAATAAAACATCTCCAATATTATGTTAGAAGCAAAAGAGAAAATCCTAAAATATTTAGTAAACTCAGGGCTTATCAAAACATGAGCAGTGGTTAAAGCTAATTTGACTTCACTAAAATATTTATTGGCTTCAATATTCCACTTAATCTCACTCCCCCTTTTCAACATGTTTCTAATTGATCGTAATATTTTAGCCAAATTAGGAATACATCTCCTAAGAAAGTTTATTCTTCCAATGAATGATTGAATTTGTTTCTTATTTCTAGGAGGGTCAATTTTGAGTATGGCTTCAACTCTAGTAGGATCAATCCTAATGACTTCTTTTGAAATTATATGACCTGTAATTTTTCTCTCCTCTAAACCAAAAAGGGGTTTATTAGGGTTCATAGAGATACCAAAATTTCTGCATTTTTCAAAAACCTTTCAATGCAGCAAGTGTACATAATCTCTTTTTTAGAATATGTTAGGTCCCTATATTACTAGTATAGTCCCTTATTGTTGTTAGTGTAACCCCCTTATTGTTATTATTGTACCCTTGTAACCCCCATTTTATTATTATTGTGCCCTTAAATTATTATTGTTAGGTCGGCTAGGATTACATTGTGGCCCACTAGGAGTACATTATGGCCCCATGGACTCCTATATATAGAAAGGAGGCTTTGTAAATTGTATCATCCAAGAATTGTTCATTTATGTAATGTATTGGAGGTTTCCCCCTCGAAGTGGCTCATTTCTAAGGCGTTTATATCTCTTTTCTTCTCTTTTTGGAGCTGGTTACACAATATTTGGTATCAGAGCTTTGGATTCTAGGGTTTCGCTGCTCCAAACAGATCATCGTGGAATTTTCGCTATAACATTTTTTCTACGAATTTTCAGAAGCTGAAATTTTTAGGGTGCGAAGCTGAAATCGTGATGAAGCTTGTATAAAAATTTCAGAGCTTTTTTCGCAATATGCTTGGAGATATGATCTGTGGAAGTCAGGTGTGTTTTCAGGCTCCTAAATGGGTCATCGTGGCATTTGCGCTATAAATTTTTTTCTACCAAGGTTCAGAATCGGAAATTCATATGGTACGAATCTGAAATCCTGAGAAAATTCGTCAAAACTTTTCAGAGCTTGGTTCGCAATATTTTTAGAGATATGATCTGTGGAATGTAGTGCTTTTTCAGGCTCCTGAATTTCATCTCAAAGAGGTGATCGTGGGAAAATTTCAATAACTCTCTCTCTGTGGATCGGATTGGAGTGCCATAAAAATTGGTTGTAAGTAAACGGAATTTAGTTTCTTGGCTATCAATTTCAGAGACAAAGGAAAAAACAGGGACACTTGGCAAGTCGTACAAGTTTGATCTACTGAACCAGTCCAGAATTAGGTCATTGTGGGAGATTGGACACAACTTTGTCTTGGAGAATCCAAATCAGGTCAGACCTGTGGCATTTGAAAGAAGCTTCAGAGGGATACAACAGGGCTGAATTTTAGATATCGAAGATATTCAATTAAAGATATAATTAAACTTCAATATCGAGCTCCTTAAAGAAAGTAAAAGGTGTGTATTTTTTTTTCCGAATTGCATAAGTGTTGTTTGAAGAATCAAGTTGAATTGATTCCAAGGGCATCTTGTAGAATAGATATCAATATTGGATTCTAAAATGGCCCCTAAAAATAATTCAACACCCATTAAACCTTCAGAAGGCTCTACTATGACTCATGAAGATGAAGAATTGCAACATGATCTATCAAAATTACAAGAGCAAGTGCAACAGATTTCACTCTCTCAAAGAGCAACAAAAAATGAAATGGAAGTTTTGAAGAAAGGCATGGAAGTGAAGATGGATGGTTTGAAGAAAGGCATGGAAGCTAAGATGGATGGCATGGAAGTGGACATGAAAGACAACATGGAAAACATGAAGAATGATCTAAAATCACACATGGAAGGCTTGATGACAAGCTTAAAACAAGAAATGATTCCTAATGGCGGAAATATAGTAGAAGAACCGCATGATGAGAACAAAATAAATGTTAATTGTGATTTCATAAACTCTAATGTTGGCGGGAAGAACCACCATATTCCAAAAATGGATATGAGTAAGTTTGATGGAAAGGATCCTGTAACATGCATACTACAGATGGAGAAATATTTTGATCTCCATAACGTGAAAAACACACAAAAGGTACGCATTGCAACTTTACATTTAGAACAAAATACATTTGTATGGTATCGATGGCTTTGCTCCCATAAAAAAATTGTCACTTGGGAAATTTTTACGGAGGAAATGATAGCGCATTATGAGGATACAAAGAGCAACACCTTCTTTAGCCAATTGATAAATCTCAAACAAAAGGGTTTAGTGGGGCAGCACATTTAGGACTTCCAAAAATTGAATATAAGGGTAACTGATATTCCAGAGGAACACAGGATTGATCTCTTCATAGGCACTTTAAAGGATAACATCCAACATGAAGTTCGCGTTTTGGAACCCGATTCATTGGAGAAGGCATTCAGGTTGGCAAGAAAAGTTGAATGTAAAATTATGGCGACAAGGAAGCCTACCACTCAATTCTATAAAGAAGGAAGTGTTGCTACGCCTAGATTTCCACAACCTACAAGGTTGAAACCACAAAAATTGGAAGAAAAAAGAGCAAAAGGGCTTTGCTATAGTTGTGATAGAAAATACACTAAAGGTCATAAGTGTGCTGAGAAGAAATTATTTTACATAGATTGTGAAGAGGAAGAAGAAAATGAACAAGAAGAGGATATACACGAGGAACCAGCCCTAGAAGAGGAAGAAATGAATCCGACCATATCGTGTAATGCACTGGCAGGAATTACCACTCCTCAAACTCTCAAGATAGAAGGACATATAAAGAAGAAAAGGGTAGTAGTGTTGATTGATTCAGGTAGCACCCATAATTTTATTCATTATAAGGTAGCCAAGGAATTAAATTGTTTCCTATACCCAGCACCAGAATGTCAAGTGATGGTTGCAAACGGAGGAACTATAAATTGCTCTGGAAAATGCCATAATATCAAGCTAACCATGGGGGAATATGTATTGACTAGTCCAATGCTTTCCATTCCTATGGGAGGTGTTGATGTTGTACTAGGAGTACAATGGTTACAATCTTTGGGGATGGTAGATTTTAATTTTCAAGAACTTTTCTTGAAATTTTTTTCAGAAGGAAAGGAAGTCGAATTACGGGGTATTGAAGGGAAGCCAGGAAGGATAATAAGCTCTAATGTCATGACAAAGCTTCTAAAGAAAGAACAAAGAGGCGTAATTGCACAATTATGCTCACTAGAAGTTCCGACATCAAAATCATCTATTTCTGCAGATCTCCAACAAGTCTTGGACAATCATTCCAAGGTGTTTGAAACACCCAAAGGACTCCCACCTATTCGTGATCATGATCATGCTATTCATTTGATTCCAGGAAGTGTTCCTCCAAACATCAGGCCTTATAGATATCCTTACTTCCAAAAGAGCGAAATTGAACATATGATTGCAAAAATGTTAGAGGCGGGTATAATTCAACCTAGTCAAAGTTCTTTCTCTGCTCCTGTAGTATTGGTACACAAGAAGGATGGATCATGGCGAATGTGTCCCGATTATAGGGAGCTCAATAAGCTCACCATTAAAGACAAATTTCCCATTCCTGTGATTGATGAATTATTGGATGAATTACATGGAGCAATTTATTTTACCAAGTTGGATCTTCGTTCAGGATATCATCAAATTAGAATGAAGATCGAAGATATTCCAAAAACAACATTTCGAACTCATGAGGGTCATTATGAATTTTTGGTCATGCCTTTTGGCCTTACCAATGCACCTTCTACATTTCAAGGGTTGATGAATTCCATTTTCAAACCTTTCCTTAGAAAATTTGTGCTAGTATTTTTTGATGATATACTAATCTACAGCAGGTCTTGGAAGGATCATGTTGAACATGTTGACAGGGTGCTCAAACTATTGCAGGAGAAACAATTATATGCAAAAAAATCCAAATGTTTCTTAGGAGTACAAGAGGTGGAATATCTGGGTCATATTGTATCTCACGAGGGTGTTAAAGTAGACCCTAACAAAATTAAAGCCATTAAGGAATGGAAAGTCCCCACAACCATAAAGTAGTTGCGAGGATTTCTCGGGTTAACGGGGTATTATCGCAAGTTTGTTAAGAATTATGGGAGAATAGCAGCACCTCTAACATCATTATTGAAGAAAGATGCATTTTCATGGACTCCTGAAGCAACTAAGGCCTTTGAACGTCTTAAAGAGGCAATGTGCCTAGCACTAGTCTTAGCTACACCAGAATTCACAAAAACCTTTATTGTGGAATGTGATGCCTCAGGAAATGGAATTGGTGCAGTTTTAATGCAGGAAGGAAGACCGATTGCTTTTGAAAGTTGTCCAATCAAAGGAAAGTATTCACAAAAACCTATTTATGAGAAGGAAATGTTAGCAATACTACATGCACTAAAGAAATGGCTAACTTACCTAATGGGAAGACACTTCAAGGTAAAAAATTATCATGATAGTATTTAACACTTTTTGGAACAAAGACTATCGTCAGAAGAGCAGCAAAAATGGGTCACAAAGATGTTGGGTTAAGACTTTGAAATAATCTACAAAAAAGGAAAGCTTAATGTGGTGGCAGATGCACTCTCAAGAAAGAATGAAGAGGTGGAAGCATTGCTTTGTGCCATTTCTATTATCCAACCAGATTGGATAACCGAAGCAAGAGATGAATGAAGAAGGACAAAGATGTATGGACACTCATTCAAAAGTTGCAGCAAGATCCTAGTACATCTGATACATTTAGTTGGAAAAATGATTTCTTATGGTACAAAGATCGCTTATATCTTTGTAAGAATTCCCAACTAAAACAAAAGATTCTTCTGGAATTGCACACTTCTCCTTTAGGAGGACACTCAGGATTTTTAAAAACTTACCACAGGGTGAAGAAATAATTTTTTTGGGATGCCCTTAAATCTGATATTCGAAAGTTTGTGGCGGAATGTTTGGTTTGCCAACAGAATAAAGTGGAAACAATTAAGACCCCAGGACTTCTACAACCTTTATCCATTCCAGGTCAACGTTGGGAGGAGATTTCGATGGATTTTATCACAGGTTTACCTAAGTCCGAAGGAAAGAGTGTCATCATGGTGGTAGTTGATAGACTTACCAAGTATGCACACTTTTGTGCATTATCTCATCCATTTAAAGCAAGTACGGTTGCTACTACATTTATGGATAGAATTCAAAAGCTACATGGAAGCCCAAGGGTTATTGTGAGCGACAGAGATCCCATTTTTACTGGAATTTTTTGGACGGAGTTATTTTCTTGTTTGGGTACTCAATTAGCTCATAGCTTATCTTATCATCCTCAATCTGATGGTCAAACTGAGATAGTAAATAAATATTTGGAAGGATATCTTCGTTGTTTTGTATCTGATAAACAAACACAATGGGTCAAGTGGTTACCTCTTGCTGAATGGTGGTATAACACTTCCTTCCATACTGCAGCAAAAATGACCCCATTTATGGCACTTTAGGGATATCATCCACCATCCATCACATCATATTTAAGAGAAAATTCGAAGGTTCAAGCAGTGGAAGATCACATCGAGCATCAACAAGAAGTTCTCCAACTCTTAAAGGATAACCTGAATTTGGCACAAAATCGAATGAAACAACAGGCAGATCAACATCGTAGCGAGAGAAGTTTTGATGTAGGAGATTGGGTATTTTTACGGCTACAACCATACAAACAAATGTCCCTCAAGCAAGCAAATAAGGATAATAAATTATCACCAAAGTACTATGGTCCTTACAAGGTGTTGCAAAATATTGGTACTATGGCATACAAATTGGAGCTTCCTGCTTCTTCGCGAGTACATCCAATTTTCCATGTTTCATGCTTAAAGAAGGTTATCAGTGAAAATCTTCTAGTTCAAACAATATTACTAGAACTTGATGAGGAAGGAAAAATCATATTGGAACCTGAAGCGGTCACAGAAACAAGAACTCGACAACTACGGAATCGATCAATTTCAGAATATCTCATCAAGTGGAAGAACTTACCCACTGAAGATTCTACATGGGAGGATGAGAATTTCATACAGAAGCATCCAGAGCTACTCAAGTGTTGAGGATAACAGTTTTTTGAAGGAGAGGGGCATGTTAGGTCCCTATATTACTAGTATAGTCTCTTATTGTTGTTAGTGTAACCCCCTTATTGTTATTATTGTACCCTTGTAACCCCCATTTTATTATTACTGTGCCCTTAAATTATTATTGTTAGGTCGGCTAGGATTACATTGTGGCCCACTAGGAGTACATTATGGCCCCATGGGCTCTTATATATAGAAAGGAGGTTTTGTAAATTGTATCATCCAAGAATTGTTCATTTATGTAATGTATTGGAGGTTTCCCCTCGAAGTGGCTCATTTCTAAGGTGTTTATATCTCTTTTCTTCTCTTTTTGGAGCTGGTTACACAACAGAATAAAGTAATATCATCTAGTTATATTATAATGAACCTATCAATTTCATCAGCAAAGGCTATGTCCATTTCTCTTTCGGATGTCTCCCCGACATTCATAAGGCCAAAAGGCATTTTTATATACATAAAAGTACCCTAATGTGGTAGTAAATGTTGTCTTGTGTTGGTAATCAGGATGAACAAGAACTTGGTTGTAACTTGAAAATCCATCTAACAAGGAGATTCTACTAGAACCAACTACGTTTTGTAATATATGATCCATTTTATGTAGTGGATAGTTGTCCTTTAGTGAGAATTTGTTCAAATTCCTAAAGTCTACACATAGTCTAATTTCACTTGTTTTCTTCGTGGTTGGAACTAGGATGGAAACCCATTTTGAGAACCTCAATGGTACTATCATTTTGGCATCATAAATTTTCTTCACTTCTATTTAGTGAATTTCATGTTCTTAAATTGCAAGCATAAATTATCAACTGGATTCAGTAAACTGATGAAGTGAAAGTGCACTATATGTGCTAGAAGTCTTTGTCATTAGAGTGAGGATTGAATTAAGAGTCTTTTTAATTATTTATTTTATGATCAAGTGTCGAAGTCCTATGCATTAGTGAGTTTTTAGAGCAATCTATCATCTATGTTAGATATTATTTCTATGCTTAATTTCAATTGAATTAAGTTGTTAAAAATAGTTTGTGAGATGAATCATTTCAAAAGAAATGATTAGATTAATTTCTACTATGTTTTTACCAAGTTGATATTGGAATTTTCATGCTGCAGAAAATAGTGAACCAACTCTAGATTATGAAATCATGAGATATGATACAATCCTAGTTTTATGGAAACATAAAAATTGCAGGCTAATCTTAAAACGTAAATCAAAATGTTATGAAAACAAAGTTTTTATCTATTGTGAATTCTAATCTAGAATGTAAATGAGAAGGAAATAAACTGAGCTATATAAAATATGGAAGAATTAATTTAAGAAATGAATCTATGAAATAAGCATAAGCAAAGCACTAAACTATTAAAATTGAACTTAAAAATAAATCATAAATGAAAGAATTAACTAGATTCAAACTATGAAATAAAAATGCGTTTGAGATGAATTAAAAACTGAAAGAAAATGGCCTAATCTTCTTGTAGGGCCACTCTGCAACGTAGTAGGTTTCTTAAAACTATAAACGCATCAATGCACGAAAGAGGAACTTCAAATTAAGATAAAATTATTCAAAAAAAATGTTTAGGAAATAAAAGATGGCATGCCTTGAATACACAATGTTTCTATGGTTTTATAGAGTGCTTTTAATAATACACGAGCTCTAGGCCTATAGATCTCTATTATAATCCTTGTACAAGTTTAAAAAATTAAACAAAATATTGTTATTTGTCTATTTTCTATTAGGAAAGAAAATAGACACAATCGTGACATTCCGAGACTCTGTTCTTGAGTGCTATTATGTGTTGACTGCTTCCTTTGACTGTACAACTTTGTCATCACTTTGGTGAATTTCCTCAGATAAGCAGGAGGAAATCCATGAGGCAATCATCCTCTATCTACCCATATACTCCTTTGCTAAGCTGGTGCACCAGAACCCTGTTATCAATGAATGTAGTTGCGGATTTGTGGAATAGCCGCAGAACTGTGTCAATTATGTTGTTGAATGTAATATTTAACAAAACAATAGGGCATATTAAAATGTACGCAAAATAGGACACATAAGTATTTTACCTTGTCAAAATCATGTAATAGTTTCCTTATTAGGTTGATAGTGATGGGAAAATAAGGAAAATATTGAGGCAAAAGGGTTGTCAAAACAAAACAATTCTGGGACTCTACATTCCCCCATATTGAAGGTTTTTTATGTCCTCATACAACCAATTTTTTTTTTCATTTCTGTTAACTTACTGCATATCCTTAGACACTTCTTCTAGTACATCCAATTTTATCTTTTTCACCCTCTTTCCTGTTACTGCTATCCTTGGTTTCTTCATGAGGATTTTATACTTTAGGTTAATAATTTTTATCTTCATGGCCCTATTTTATTCCTTCAATTTCTTGTTCTTTTTGTACCATAGACTTAAATATATAAGGAGGTTATCACTTTTGGAAATTTAAACTTCATTATCAGATTTCAAATATTGGTTTTCACTTTTAATAAACCTATTTAATTTCTCCAGTTCAAAGATTTCATTTCTGATGAGGTCAAGAACTATAGGTTCTTGTGGTTAATGAAACTGGTCCTTCTCTTCTCTTAGATTTGGAACTAATATCTTGGTTGCTTCTCTTTTCTCCAGTGATTCTATGTAACCATAAATATCTTGCTATACTAGATCAATACGTAAACTTTGTCCTAGACTCCGAGGAGGTGAAATGTAGGCAGGAGGTGATGCTCTAAGAGAATTTTCTATATTTTCTTTTGCCTCCAAATCAATGTGTTCTACATATTTTGAGGGCACTTACATCACTATTTTTACCCTGGTACTTCTTCTTAAGCCCGTGACAGGGGTCTTTGGGGTTTTATGCTTTTATTTCTAAGGTGAAATCTCTATTTTGTTGTTGGATTTCTTTATCCTAACATCCTTTGTATTTATTTTCTTTAAAATTGTTGTAATTGGCATGTCATCCTCTGAAAAATATGGTTGTTGTCATGGCTCTTGTTCCAGTGATGTCTGAACCTTCCTTTTATTCTGAGTTCTGATACTACTTGGTTATTCATTTTTTTCCTCTTAAAAATGATTTCTAGCAAGAAATCCTTCCCATGTATCCCTTATACTTTGAAGATGGAATTAAACAAGTATTTTAACTAGCCCATGGTGATACAATGTGTTTTTTATGAACTGAATTCCCTTTTGAACATTCCCTGGAATATTTTTAAGACTATTCAACAAGAATTATGGAAGGTTCATTTCATGTTCATCTATAAAATTCATCAAAAATATTATATGGTAGAAAAACACACATCTGAATCGACCTTCACAAGTAAAATTTTTTTTGGATGATTAAGAGCAAATTTCTCCACTTAATTTTTAGTGTAGATATGTGGATGAATTTTCTGAAGACAATAATATCTATGCTTGGTTTCTTCAAGAAAACCCTCCAGTCATATCCTTTGATTCCTCTTTTCTTGAACCATTTTTCTCCTATACGAGGAAATCCAGTGGCTTATGGAATTAGAGACTCTGTCACCGTTAATTTTATGTCTCCTATTTCCACTTCTATGCCATCAAAAACCCTTATAAATTTTTTGGTGACTTCCCTGTGGAAACCATCAAATTTTTCCATGAATTCGAGCGACTGTGCTTTCTATAATAATTCTCTTGCTTTTGGATACCCTTCTAATAATTTATTCCATGTTGACTCTTTTTAGACAATCACACCTCTGGTTGGAAGAAGTTTCACCTTTAGGAATTGTTTTGTTTGACATGGAAGTCTACTTGGTAGGGTTTTCTTCGAAGCAGAACGATGGATGATGATGGAAAAATGATAGGACAGGAAAGTATGAGATGAAGGTATAAACGAGTGAATTAGCCGATATTCATTCATAATTATGATTGAGGTGGCGATCAAATCTATGAATCAAGACTTTGAATCGTGTTATGATGGTGAAACGAAAATGGCGAATTATGAGGGATTTGTCATGACATTATCACCTTTAACAATAATGATTTAGATTTATTCGGTAATGTTATCTCCATAAAATTCATATATATAATATGTTGACCCCTATTGTTAAATTAAAATATTACGTACCTTTGATTTATTTTTCTTGCTAACCTTTGGTTGTCACCTTGCAGGTACTCTGTATCATAAGGAGTCAAATCACTTCTTCCTTTATTTGATCATAAAATGTTCCTGTCAATTGGAAGCAGAAATTATCAAAGCTGCAGAAATCTATCAAAGCTGTAGAACATCATCAATTCTGTAGCTTACTTATTCTTTTAAGAAAGGGATTCTTAGAAGAATGGAATTTTTTTAGAAAACAAATGAGCAAAAGAAAATTTAAGGTGCCAAAAGAATTTTGGTTTTCACCTTGAAGTTTCTGTATAAAACATGCCAACAATCTATTTGGTTTTATTGTTTATACAAAATTTATTATTTATTCATTCATTTATTTTTTATTTTTTCTTTTATTTATATTATTTATTTATTATTATTTTTTAATAGAAAGAAAATAAAATTTTAAGTTTGAGAAGAAGAATTCTTCTCAACCAACTTTAAAGCAGAGTTGTTTTGGAAAATCTTGACAAATTCCTCTCTTATCATTGGATTTTGATAGATCTTAGGTGGGTGTCCATTTACTAATAGAGTAATTTTATCTTCATCAATATTATTGATTCTTACTACTCCATTGTAAAAAATTTCTATGATCTCATGAGGTCCAAGCTAGTGAGTTTGGAACTTCACTTGGAAATTCTTTAATTTTGAGTCGAAGAGAAGTGTCGAGTCTCCTAGATGAAATTTATTTTCCTTGATGTATTTGTCATGCCATCTAGCCCTTTGTTTCTAAACCAAGCTAGTCTTCTGGATAGCATCTCGTCTTATCTCATCAAGCTCATTGAGTTGTCCCATCTTTTGCTTTTGTGCTTATGATAAGTCAAGTCCCAACTTGACTACTGTTTTATAGGTCTGGATCTAGAACTCTATTGGAAATAATACGTGCCTTCCATAAAAAATTTCATAATGAATATGTCCTGAAGTGCTTCTCCTTGTAGTTCTCTAGGTCCATAATTTTTCTCGAAGCTTTTCTACCCAATCCCTTCTCTACAAGTGTACAATCTTGGTGAGAACGACTTCAATCACCTTGTTTATAGATTCAACTTGCCCATTTGCTTGGCGATGGTGTGAAGTGGACTTCCAGTGCTTGATTTTATATTCTTCCACCAGCTTTTGTACTACTCTAGATGTGAATTGTGCTCCCTGATCTGTTACAATTTACCTTGGGACACCAAAATGAGTGAAGATATCCTAAAAAAGAAATGAAACTACAACATTCTCGGTAGCAAAAGAAAGTGATTTAGCTTATACCCATTTAGTAACATAATCAGTACATATGAGAATATACCTCTTTTGTTTAGAAGGTGGATTAATTGGACCAACAAAATTGAAGGCCCATTTCTCTAAAGGTTCAATGAGTACCTGACGTTGTAGTGTAATTTAACTTGAAAGAACAGGTTTCCCCATCCTTTGGCACCTGTCACATCTCTTAACATATTCTTTGGAATCCTTGAAAATGGAAGGCCAATGATATCCTAAGATAAGAATTTTATAAGCAATTCTTTTGTCAGAAAAATGGCCTCCACATGGTTCATCATGGTAAGCTTTGAGTATCTCTGGTATCTCACCTTCTTGTACACACCTTCTGATGATGAGATCTGGTCCTGTTTTGTATAATTATTCATTAATCCATGAGTAAGAAGAATTTTTTTGGGTCATTTTTATCTTTTCTTCGGGAAACAAATGAGATGGTAATTTTCTTGTAGCCAAATAATTTCCAATATCTTCATACCAAGGTGATTTAGTAGATACCACAAAAGGATATTCATCTAGAAATTTATCCTCTACAGGCATATCATTATTACCATTTTGTATCCTATATAAAAGGTCAGCAATGGTATTTTGTTTTCCTGGTCAATCTAGAATGGTGATGTTAAAATCTTGTAATAGTAACAACCATCTCGTTATTCTGCCATTAGTAAATGGTTTGTTCATTAAATATCTGATGGAAGAATGGTCTGTGTGAATGAAAGTTTCATATCTAGTGATGTAATGTCTGAACTTATTAATGGAATGCACTACAACTAAAAGCTCTTTTTTCAGTTATAGTATAATTTAGCTCTATTAGAGTTAAATTTTTACTGGTATATTAAATGGCATGAGTAAGATCTTTCTATCCCAATACGGCCACTAAGGTTGTATTTGAAGCATCAATTGATATGTGGAAAGTAAATTTCCAACAAGGTCTTTTTAAAATAGGTGCTTCAGGGGCTTTCTTTTTCAAAGTTTCAAGGGAATTTTTACAATTAGAGTCCCAATTGAATTCAAAATATTTGGTAAGTAATTTGAAGAGTGGAGATGCTATTTTTGTGAAGTTTTCTATATATATTCTATAATACCTAGTAAAACCAAGAAAAATCATAACATCTCGTTGACAATTTGGCATTGATAATTTGGAAATAACCTCTACCTTATATGAGTCTACCTTTATCCCATTTCATGAAATATGGTGACCTAAAACAATTCCCTAATTAAACATCATAAAAAAAATTTCATGACTTAAGGAAATATTTTCTTCTATGCATCTTATTAGAAAATTTTCTAAATTTTCTAGTGCTTCTTAAAAATAATTACCATAAACTATGAAATCATTCATATACACTTCCACACGGTCATGAATAAGATCAAATAAAATTTCGAGAACTGCTCTTTGGATTTTTTTTGGAGCATTGCACAATCTAAAAGGAAGTACTTGGTAACCATAAGTTCCCCATGGATAGGTAAAGGTGGTTTTGTCTTAATCTTCAGGTGCTACCTGAATTTTATTATACCCACTTAAACCATCCAGAAATGAAAAATATTTTTTCCTTGCTAATGTATCTAAGACTTCATCTATGAAAGGAAGTGGAAAGTGGTCCTTAAATGTTGCTTTCTTCAATTCCCTAATCGATGCAAACCCTCCATTTTCCATTTTTCTTAGGAATGATTACTAGGGGTGAAACCCATTGAATGTCTGATATTGGGTAGATAAAATTTACATTCAATAGTTTATGTAGCTCTTCCTTAAAAATTTCTTTTAAGTTTGGGCTCATTCTTCTTTGAGGTTTTCTAATGGGTTTAGCATTCTCTTCAATATAGATATGATGCATACAATCTTTGGGACTAATTCATTTCATATCTGTATACTCTCATGCATAAGAAGAAGAGTGTTTTTGCAAGGTCTCTACCAACTGATTTGTTTCTAATTCTTCCATATTTTCATTAATATTCAATGTTTTTTTCTGGAAATATTTCTATTGAATAATTTCAAAAATTTTCCATAGAATGTAAAGACATTTGTCTACATGATAAGTATTCGATATTGCATTGTTCTTGAAATGCTTGACTATTGTCATGATATAAGGAGGGTTCAATATTTTCTATTGAATTTAAAATTTGGTCCTCCTCACTTGTTTGTGCAATAGTGAAAATAGGTTGGATATCATTATCATCATCTATACATTCTTCACTTTCTATATCTTTTTTTTTTTTGCAGACATATATAATGTAAATTTCTTTTTTTAACTGTAATCTGAGATAAACTTGTCTTCTGATCTAGAACTGATGAAAGCATCGACTGTGGCTAAGCAAGGTCTTCCTAAAATTAATGGATGTCCTCCTAAATTATTCTTGGGTGTTAAAACCATGAAATCGATAGGATATTCCCAATAATCTAAGGATACAAAAATATCTTCTAACACACCATCAGGTTTAATGACAGATGTGTTTGCTAATTGTAATAATGTTGGTGTGTATTGAAGGTTAGGAAGTTTTAGTTGATCCATAATTTGTTTACTCATTATGTTTATGGCTGCTCCGAGATCAATCAATGTGTTTGGTATTTCAATTCCATTGATGTGAATTTTCACAATGGGGCTCCCTGGATCTAAATATTTCTACATTGTTTCCTTCCCCATCATGATTTCTGCAATTCTCCTGACTAATTGGATTCTTTTTATGTATTTTATTTTTCTTTGAGTACTCAATTCCTTAATTGTTTTTGAAAAAAATGTTATTTCTTTTATAACTTTCAATAAAGGATTTTTTATACAAATATTTTCAATTCATCCATCATATCATAATTAGGCAATGTGATTTGTTTTTTTACTCCTTTATCAATTTTCAATCTTTCGGGAAAAGGTGGTCTTGTAATAGATACTGAAGGTTGTTCTATAATAGGAGTATTATCAGGAATTATGGGAACAATTTCTGTTTGATCACTTTCTTTCTAAGGAATAGGAATTTCTTATTCTTCTTCAGGTTTATTATTATGTTTTCGAGAATTTTTCTTTGTTTCGTGAATAACAATAGAGGGTTTCTTATTTTCTAAAACTTTACCAGATCTTAACTGAACATTATTTAGATCTAGTGGAGTTATTATATATGTTTGAGGATTCTACCTTGTTGTAAACAAGTTTATTATTTGGATTTGAAATTTTTTGAATGGGTAATTGGTTTTGTTTTTGTGCAAATGGTAAAGAGAGTTGTGGATTTGTATTTTGAACTTGAGCTTAAGGTAATCGATTATTATGAGGAAATAATTGTGGTGGGAAATTTTGATAGGGTGGTGGATATTTTTGGTATTGAGCATACCTTCCATATGGATTTTTCCACCCTTGATTCCAATATTTTGGTTGTGTTTGAGCCCAAGGCTGCCATGGCATAGGTGAATTCCAATTACCATGTGAAGATTGTGCAAATTGTTGAGAATTAAAATTTTGATTTTGACGATTTTTCCATGGTCTTCTAGCCATAAAGAAAAGAGGGTCAACCTGATTTGGCATTCCTTCTTCACTATATACAACCCTAAGACCTGGTATAGAGGGGCATTCCCTAGTATCATGATTTTGTGTACATATTACAAAAGTTTCTATGGTTCTTAAGTCTAAAGTAAATTCTCTCAAAGCATGTTTCTTTCTACACCTAGGACAGAAGATAGATAATGCAACATTTTCAGCATTTTTCTTGTTCTTTGTTTTAAGGGTGTCAATTTTCTCACTAAGACTCCCTAAAATATATGTTTTGAAATTATCAAGAAAATTACCTATTTCCTCCCTACTAACCATCGCAGTTGCAGATTTATTTATTGTTGATGAGAGAGTATCTCTTGGACTTTTCTCGGTTCGTGATTTACCCCTTGAAATATGTCATAATTCAAAAATATATCCAAATGGTAACTGATAAATTTATCCTTTCCCCAATAAATTTAGGAGATCAATCCACTCATCTCTGATGGATTTGAGTAGGAGAGCTTTCAAAGTTTCCTCATCTAGATTATTCAGTTTTTCCTTTTTAATATTATAAAAAAACCTTTCGACAAAAGCTTCAAGATTTTCATTTTCCCTTTGTGCCATCTTAAAAACTTCATTTTTGATGCTATGAGGCATACATCAATCCTGATATTTCTCTAAGAATGCATCCTTCATTTCTACCCATGTTCCTATATAATTCATCGCTAAACTCATAAACCATTTTAATTCTGAATCATTTAAGGTAGCATGTAACAATTTTAATTTTTGAACATCATGTAGATAATCATATGACCTGCATAATACTTTAAATTCAAAGAGAAATGTTTCTCGATCTAAAATTATTCTTACATGAAAATTAGGGAGGATGGTAGGTGAAATATTTTTCATTGTATATGTT
The DNA here is from genome assembly GCA_034641835.2 of Pinus albicaulis. Classification (NCBI taxonomy): domain Eukaryota; kingdom Viridiplantae; phylum Streptophyta; class Pinopsida; order Pinales; family Pinaceae; genus Pinus; species Pinus albicaulis. Next base: position 408,538,524 of record CM076584.1, on the reverse strand, counting down.
GTATCCTCTTCATGAATATGAAATCCAAAAGGTTTTGAATCTCCTCTACCTCTTCCACCTCCTCCATTTCCTCCTCTTCTTCCTCCAATCCTAGGTTGTTCACCATTGACATTGTGTACTTCTCCTTCTCCCTCTTCAACCATGATGGATTCCTAAGAACTAATGTAAGTATTTGGTTCTACAATAGGATTTTCTACTTATTATGGTTCTTATATCAATGGATATTTTGAATGAGTTTCTTGTTCTTCTTCTTCAATGAGGACTTCTAATTCTTGTCCTAGAAGTTGTTCTCTAGTTGAAGATAAGAAGATTACTCATGTAGTTGGGGATGGGGGATTTTATTCTTCAATTAAAGCTTCGGTAGATGAAGTAGGTGAAGTATGCTGGATTTCATATCTTAGGATTTCAATAAGTATATGTTGACCACCTACATATGAAATTCGAGTTTGAGTGGGTGGTGTAGAACTTCGAGGTCAAGGTGGAGTGAGTGATGATGCAGGAATCAAAATTATTTCTCATCCTATAAACATACCTTTAATCAGCACTAGACATCTCAATTTTCCAGAATCAAAAGGATATAAATATTTATAAGGTCTTGTGATACCTAGTCCTAGTTTTTCTATGATAGCCCTGGGAATTAAGTTATGGGAAGCACCAGAATCAAGCATTGAGTTATGCAAGATTTTGTAATGAATATTAAAGCTAATGTGAAAATGTGGAACACTTCCATCCTTGGATTTTCCTTCTACCTCAGGTCCAAACAATAACTTTGGTCGGTCATCATTTAAATTAACTATGTCGGTCCTTTCTGCTATCTTCAAATCTTTCATTACTTGAGTTTTACAAACATATCTAGTCACCAATTTGGCCAGTGGAATGGGAATTTTCAATTTAGCCAATTCAGTTTCAATGCTAAAGGATTTTTGTGACTTCTCAACCTCTTTGACATTTGCATCTGGTTGCTTCGGAACTTCCTTTTGAGGATCAAATTTTGTTCGGCTAGTTGAAGGAGTATCTATTTTTTTAGAGATTTATTTTTGAGGGTATTTTTTTATTTGGTTGGTTGAGGGAGTGTATTTTTTATTTTTTCTAGGAGGATTTTCAGCTCCTTTCTTTCTCCTTAAGTTGTATTTCTTGTGTAACTCTAGCATGCCATTTTGATATCCTTGCTTGTATTCCTCAGATTCTAAAGGGTATTCTTCTGGTTGAGATAACCCTTCTTCTTCTTTACTCAAGAATATTTGATCTATCTCATTTATTCCAAATATATTTATCTGATTGTCTTCAGGTTCCTTTGTTAACTCAGTTTCTTCATTAGCATAGTTTTCCTGAAATGGAGGCCTAATTTGTTGTTGATCACTAGGGAATATTTGTTCTCTTTGTTTGATTTGTGGGGGATTTCTTCTGAAATTAGGATTCCTAATAAGAGTAGCTCCTAGATTTTCTCTTGAAGTATTTCTACCATCTATGCACATATTATCCATCATTCTCTCCATATTTTTTACTAAGGTCTCCAACTTAGCATCTTAAGAAGAAGAAGTTGGTTCTTCTTTAATTTTGAGTTTTCTTTCAGTTTTCAACCTAGCTCTCTTTGCTAAAAAGTATTCTTCTACTCTAACTTCATTCCTCTGAATTTCTTCTAAGGTGGCAGAGTTTCTTTCCCTAATTTTGTAGGCAAAATGAGTGTCAAAACTATCTGGAAAATTCAGTAAATCTAGTCTGAGCAGTGGTTGTATTGTATTTGGAATATAATTATAAAAATTGTTGAACCTGGTATAGTAATATTGGATGGATTCTCCTCGAGTTCTCTTGATATTTTCATATTCAGCTAAGATCCGGAGAGGGTCTTTCTTGACTTCTCACCTTCTAATAAAATCTTCATGAAATTGAGCTAGATCTAGGATGGAGGCAACTCTTAATGATTTACCATTTTTTAACTTCTCCAGTGAGACTTTGAGAAAATAACCTGATCCTAACAACATCCTAACACCATCTTCATCAATATCTTGTAAGTCAAAGTAATTATTCATTCCATCTATATGTTGTTGAACAATAATTTTTCGAGTGCTATCAAACTAAGGTATCTGAGTTTGATAACCTTGTGGCATGGGATTAATTTTCCCACGTAAAATCAGGGGAGCATAACGAGCAACCATGATGGGAATATGGGGATGAGAGGAATATGTAGTGGTAGGTGTGGGTATAGTTGTTATGAAAGGGGGAGTTATAATAGTTTGATGTGTGGCAGTGGAAGTTATAGGAATGATAGATGAACTAAGTATAAAACTAATTTAACTGAGCATAGAACTGTAGGGAGAGATTAATGGAGGAACAACACTAATATTTGAACTTGGTTGGGAAATAGGAGATGATGAAGTAGAAGAAATATTTGATGATTTGAGAGATTGATGGCCCAGAGATGTATGCTCAGTCTGATCTGACTTATGAGGTGGTAGAAGGTCATTATAAACAACAGTTTTAGGTACAGATCTATAAAATTTAAATCTAAAAATTGTATTTTAAAAATCCAAATCAAATTATGTCTTTTAAGGTAACAATATTTTTAGGAAGGGAGTTAAATCTTCGAAAAATACTTTCACTTGATTCACTTTCAGTTGCACTTTTCTTCCTAATTATTTTTTTGGGATTATCTACAATTTCTTGCGGATCTAGATGTCGGTTTGATCTAGTGTATATTCTTTTAGAAGCCATATCTACTACAATATATTTAAAAATATCTAATATATACAAATCTTGAGTGGGAAATAACCTTAAATAAGGTCTATTTCTTAGTGACACAACTAGAAATAGATTTAAGCACTAAAATGAATATCTCATGAGGGAAAATCAATTTTAAATGAATTTGTTCAATTTCCTGAGGATGGTCACCATAATGCTAGCACTTTTTATATTCCTAAGGTTGTGAAATAAATTCTAGAGGTAACCACATAACCACTTTGGAAGATGGTATCTAGCCCTACCAACTTCAGAGAGGGATCTCTCTATGAGATTTAACATTTTTTAATTTTAGAATCTTAGGCTAGATTTGAGGTTCAAAGTTTGTTTCTTAAATTTTTTTGGTTGGAACAAAATTGGAAAGCCATTAGAAAATGGAGTAAATTTAATTTTGAGTGGATTAACTGCAGAAATTATAGAAAAAATTTAATAGGGCAAGGTAGGTAGACTTATTAGATCCAAAAAATCTTTGTGATATGGTAAAGAAGGAAAGATTAAGGATCCATTAAACATAGAGTAGTTAAGAATTATATTGTTTAACTTCAGTGAAAAACATTAATTTTGTTCAAAATCCAGAATTGAGTGTACTTAAAAAAAATCAAATTCTTATTTTTCTTAGAAAAAAACATATGAGACAAACATATTAATTAATATAGAAAGAAACACATTAAAAAAATAAGAATAACATCACAAACAAGTGTGACACAGGAATCCTAAAAAGCTTTATGTATTTATAAATTCTATCCACTTAAGCACAAGGAACATCTTTACATCCAATAGTCTATTTATTCATACAAATCCCAACACTAATGCTTCGAATTTAGAAGTATTTATACAAAACTTAACAAAAATATGTTAACTGAAAATCTCAAGATATTTTACAAAATATCAATTTTTTTTTACAAAAATAGCGAAATATAATAGGAAATCTGAAAATGATGTGTCCATTGGCTCTATTATTGAGGATGAATGTTGATCACTAGACCTTAAAAAGTGTTATGTTGTTTCTTTGTTGTAGGAGATGGAACTTCTTTACCTAAGTAACTCATATAGCTTCTCCCATTGGTCTTCACTTGGGATAGAAAAAATTATTAACTTTATATATGACTCATCTACATCCATTTACTTCTAGATGGTATGATTGATGACAACCAAGTGCTTCACCTCATGACAGATGAATAAGTCAAATTCTATGGCCTCCATGAATGCCTTTCCTATGATGTTTCCTTTTATACCTACAAATATGGATTTATCTTGGGAATTAGTACATTATTTATCCTGATAATATTTCAAGTTAACCACAACCACAACCTCAACCACATCCATCTCAAAGTTCCACTCCCACTCTACTACCTATACCACCATTTACAAACCCATACAAGGAAATAGCTCCACCCACTTACAATGCTGAGTTAAAACACTTCCAAAAATATCCTATTGATATAAATGGTATTCATCTTAGTTCAAGAAATGTATTACAAAAAATATATTCTCTTGATGTCATTGAAGGAAAAAATCCAGAAGAAGAAGATTCAAATGAGGAGATCAAATATTCATGGGCTCCACTTGATGGAGAGAAGACATTAGAATCATAGACTAAGAATATTCCCTCATGTTTACCATCATATCCTCAATTTTTTCAAGATAAAAAACAACAAAAAGAGGAATATTTGAGTTTCATGGTAGTAGAGGACATCCAAGATGATCCAAATCAGAAAGTGGAGCAGGGGTATCACAACTATATTGAAATATGGTTCCAGACAATTCTTGATATCATCTCAGTCAAAGAATTTGGTATCTCATATTCACGTACATGTCAAAAAATATATTTCAAGCCTACACATGAGTTTGTATGTCCTATTGATGTGCATATGGCTCCATTGGAAGTATTCCTATACTTGGAAGAGATTATTTTTTTCAAGTAGAGTAGGATAGGAAAAAATAAAAAAAATGAAAAAAGAGAAAAGAGAAAAGAATAAAATATCAGGTGAAAACATCTTTTGAGGCGTCTGAGATTGGCTCACTAATTGAAAACCTCCATGAGGCAGTCAATGAGATGAAAAAAGAGAAAAATAGAAGACCTTAGGTGACAACCTCCTTTGAGGCACCTAGACATACCTACTAGTTGAAAAAATCATTTAGGCAGCTAGTAGGCCTAAGAAAAGAGAAAAAAATGAAAAAAATGAAAATAAAAATAATTATTTTCTTTATGTATCTCTCTGTAATGAATTCAGGTACTCTCAAACCTTTGCAAGCAACAAAAAAAAAAGAGTTGGCAACAAAAGAAAAAGTTGGTAAAAAATCTAGTCAAAGGATGTTAAACTTGGACTATCTTCTCCTTTGCTAATATGCTCCGAAAGGGCCAAGGTCAGTAAAATACATCAACCTCATCCATTTCCAACATCTTCCCATCATTTCCAAGTTTTTATCATTCATTTTCCTCATTGTCCTAAACTGGTACATGAATTCCTATTTTTGAGTAGAAAAATATTTTTATTATATCTTGAAAACCATGCATCCATTTTTTGAGTTGTTTCATGGGGATATGGATATGGATGATGGTAACATTATCAAGAAATTTCAACAAATTCTGGTGCATAGTTGGTGAGAAATCGACCTCCATCACCTAGAGCCATTTTCTTTTATCAATATTTGTGCATCCAATGGCCGATATTTTTTGTATGGGGAGCTGCATAAGGATGAGGTAACAAGCTAAATTTTTTTAGATCAATCCACTATTTGTTTGAGTGTTATGGATAAAATACTTCTGCTACAAGGGGTTGTCCTGAACTGCTACAGGAAGTTACAATGAGCTAAAATAAGGTAGATCAAAGAAAAAGAGAAGTCACTAAGGGACCTGTGGTTTAAAACATTAATGAATAAGGTATTACCACCATTACCAATCATCCTCTCATCAGTCACCCGTCTCACGCAAATAGATTTTCCAGTCAAACCCTTCACTATGTCCCATCTGTTAAAAGAAAATATTCTGCAAAAACACAAATTTCGTTCACATGATTCTTCTAAGACCGGAATACTCCATAATATTACCACACTCTCCCTCATATCCATGTCCATATTGGAATTAAAAAAAATGAAAATAATACCTTATATAAGAAGGAAACATGTTCCTCTAGTAAACTTGTGTAATCATAAGGGAGCACTATAAGTGAATTTATCGATCGTCTAGGAAGACATGAAATTTTTTTAGGTGAATATGAAGAGGATATGGCACTCCAAGGAGGAATTTAACTAGAAACAACAACCTAGACATCAATGAGGCACCTACACACATACAACAAAGTTACCAGTAAAGGTATAGTCAAATTTAGAAGACATAGACAAAAAACAAAAAAAAGAGTCAACTCCCATCACTTCCAAGTTTTTCTCAATCATTTTCCTTGTTGTCCTAAACTGCTACATGAAATCCTATTTTTGAGTAGAATTTTTTTTATTATATCTTGAAAACCATGCATCCATTTTTTGAGCTGTTTCATGGGGATATGGATATGGATGATGGTAACAGTCTTAAGAAATTTCAACAAATTTTGGTGCACAGTTTGTCAAAAATCAACCTCCATCACCTACAACCATTTTTTATTTTTATCAATATTCATGCTTCCAATGGCCAACATTTTGTATGGGGAGATACATAAGGATGATGGTAAAAATCTTTTTTTTTTTTAGGTCAAACCACAATACCGTTTGAGAGTTATGGATAAAATAATTCTGGTACAAGGGGTTGTCCTTAACTGCTACAGGAAATATTGTAACTGCTACAGGAAGTTACAATGAGCTAAAATAAGGTAGATCAAAGAAAAAGAGAAGTCACTAAGGGACCTGTGTTTAAAAAAAATAATGAATAAGGTCTTACCACCATTACCCATCATCCTCTCATCAGTCCTCCATCTCACTCAAATACATTTTCCAATCAAACCCTTCACTATGTCCCATCTGTTAAAGAAAAATATTCTGCAAAAACACAAAATTCCTTCACATGATTCTTACAAGAGCAGACTAATCCTTAATCTTACCACACTCTCCCTCATATCCACATTCATATTGCAATTCAAAAAAATGCAAATAAGACCTTCTATAAGAAGGAAACATGTTCCTCTAGTAAACATGTGTAATCATAAGGGAGCACTATAAGTGATTTATCGATCGTCCAAGAAGACATGAAATTTTATTTCAATATGAAGAGGATATGTCACTCCAAGGAGGAATTAAAATAGTAGCAACAATATAGACATCATAGAGGCACCTACACACATACAACAAAGTTATCAGTAAATGTATAGTCAAATTTTGAAGACATGCACAAAAAAATAAGAAGAGTCAACTCCCTCTGATATCATGATGTATATGTCGATATCCATCATGCAGGCATCAATTCAATCATAAACTACAACTCTCACATCATGAGCATATCAGCAACAACATTTAAGACATGGATGTGAAGCAGTAGCAACAACAACAAAAGAAACCTTAGAAGACCTCTAGATTCAAGGCTAACAATAATAGGACTCCAATGGATTATCACATGCAGCTTTAGGATCATTAGTAGCAGCTTCGAAGCCACCAAAGGAAGCTTCAACAATCATATCAACAACCTCAATATCACATGCCAAAACACATCAATGGTAAGGCTCAAGTATGCAATAATCTAAACCTTTCTTCGAATCTATTCTAGCTTAAGAAAACATTAAAAGTGTGAGAAGGAAAGCTTTTTTATAGCCAAAATCAGTAGCAAAGCATCCTTAACCTTATCTAGTAGTCATCTTCACTCTTCCACCAAGACACACACACACACATGTGAGAGAGGAACAAGGAAAAAGTGAAGAGGACTTGAGAAAGTAGGTAGTAGGAAGTTCATTGTGATGGAAGACAAGCAATTTGAAGGTGTAACTAATGGAAAACTGAGTTAACAAAGAAAAAAACTCCAAGTTTATTTTGCATACAATGAAAAAAAAAAAAAAAATTTGAAAAAAGAGAAAAAAAATAAAAATTAGAATAATAAAAAATAAAAGGTGGATCCACCACCTATTGGCATGCAAATATTAGTTGCTACAGGTGAAATAGAGCTGCTACAGGCACAAAAGTTGGTACACAGAAAACTGATTTGCTACTGGAAAAAACATATTTGCTACAAGAAGAACAAATTTGCTACTGGAAGGAAAATTTTCTACAGGAAGTTAACAGAGGGCTACAAGAGAAAAATTTTGTTACTTGAATGTTTGATAATGATTAATTAATTATTAAATGGTACAAAGAAACACAATAGAGCTGCAAAGGATTTGCCACAAGTATATTTGGGCTGCATAATGGTAAATTCTCCAAGGGTGAAAGGTATCCAAGTTAGTATATTAGTTTCACATCATTCCTTTCTCTTACTTTAGGTTATTCACCATCATTTCAGACTCTATAAGAAGATATTTCTATGTGTTAAGTGTTTTCAATTTCATAATTTCATGAGAAAAGAGAATTTAGATTGCTAGTCAAGGATGTTCATAAATATTTAATGAATAGTATAATGTGTCAAGGCCAAGAATACAAAATTCACTCTTGAAATTGAAAATTGAGGCAACCATTATCAAAATTATTGCTTTTTAGGGCTTCTACAGGAAACTTCAGAGCTACTATAGGAAACTCTGTTTCCTGTAGCATCCCTTGCTTTCCACCAGATTGCTTGTTTTTTACTTGAGAGAAGTTTTACAAAGGCTAGAATGTGAAGGCATTGGGGGAAAACTTCAGGTGTGTTGTGGGAGATATAAAGGACACTTAAACTCCTATAAATTAAAAACTGAGTGGTACAAGTAAGACCATATATATTCACATAAAATTTCGAGAATTCATAGGATATAAATATGCAGGGAGAATTTAATAGGAGAAAACTGAGAAGCATTGGAAAAATCCGTCAACATCCTTAAGTGTTTAACATTTTTTAAAATTGCAGCAAGATGGTATTCTTTGAAATGATAAGGGGGCATAATGATGAGGTTGCACTTGAGGTTTCAATAAATTTACAAGATTTGAGTGGACAAGAAATTGAACAAAAAGAAAGGTGTTACCCTAAGAAATAAGACTCATTACAGTTGAACAATCACCTAAGAGAAAGAAGTAGCCTGAAACTAAATTAAAAGTTCAATGGGAAACTAATACAGGGTAAGAAATTCAAATAGAAGAGTAGAAATAATATCATTAGGAGGAGAAACACATGGACCAATAAACCGAGAATGAAATAGGTCAACATATAAGAAGAGCCACAGCGAAATAAGGATGAATAGGCTGCTCAGTGGATGAGCAACAATTTCAATAGGTGGGTATGATGGGCATCTAAATTAGACATAAATTAATGCACATATAACCTTTTTTAGGCATATAAAGGCTATATTAAATCTCTCTTACGACAGTTAATAATTTATTTTAGGCTTTAGTATATTCTTAGGAAGGTTTAGAGATAATTGCACATTTCTGCCTAATATTATTTATTTTTGAAGGATGTTGTGAGAATATTGGGAAGATTATGAAGATTTGGAGAAGGATATAATTTAGGGACTTGCTCTCTACTATAGGAGGATGAATATTGGAGAAAAAATGAACAAACTATCATGAAATTATTGAGATATTATGGAAATTCAATGATTCAGAAAATCTAGGAATGTCTTCACTATCATTTAATGCAAACTCATAGTGTTGAGAACCAGACCCACTATTTGAGGTATTTTGGAGGGGAAATCTTCCTCCTTTCAAGGGAGATGATTCCTCATCATTTTATATAAGTGCCAATTCGATTTTTCCTCTAGGGGCATGTTTTTCTTAGTCTTATTGTGGAGACAACTTTTTGTTTAGCAACTCCACTTTCTTTTCTTGTAGGGATGTACTTACACTGATTCAATAATAAAGTTTGGTGTCATTTTTAGCTTCTAAGGCTTGGTTTCTTCCATGGGAATTTGATTAATCCTTGGGATTGGCCATCCCAAGAGCCTCAGAGCCCTCTTTCAAAATTCCTTTATGTTAATTTCACTTCTTATTCACATGCATCTCTTATTTTCGTTTTGCATATTTCTGTATTTAGTATTTTTCATTTTCTTGTTGTAGGATTAATTTAAATGATTGAAGTGAGATCTTTTGCAGATTTTTTACATATTCACAATAATTATCCATCCTTATAATAACTTTTTAAAGTCATATTAATGATTAAGCTACTTGGATTTGGTTACTAGTTCACGAATATAAGATTTTTGGAAATGCCTTGCAGCAAAATAGTAGTAAATTTATGTTATTGTTAATAATGGGTTAATGAACTTAATTTGACTTGATTCCACTTGTATTAGGTCATAATAATATTAAATGTAATAAAAAAAATCACCCCATTTCATTTTCGCTTGATTAGGTTAGGAATTTGATAGATTAACTAGCTCACTAGTTCCTGAATTTCAAGATTTTAGAGTAGTAATTTTCTATTATTTTTTAGCACATGTGAATATGGAGTGATTACACTTGGGATGGAGACCTAAGAATTCACACGTAATAACAAAAATTTTCCAATCCCATTTTCATTGGATATAATTAGTCATTTTGTGACTTTTCGCTAAAACAAAACTTCATGTAGCAAAAAAAAATTCCTGTGGCACTCTTGTACCATGTGAAAAATCGACTAGATTTGCTCCCAAAAGTTGGTTTCTGTCTCTTATGCTTGAATCATGACCCATAGGATATAAATACATGATTTAGGAAGAATGAAAACCACTTAGGACATGCATTTTTACCAAGTAAATTAGGCCTATTTATTTGAATTTGTGCTCTTACGATTTTAATTACAAATAGTTGTTCTTGCCTAGGATTAATTTCTTTTCAAAGCAACACTTACATAATTTTATGAAATTATTTTAGGTTTTAATGTCATGACATTCACTCCATTACATCAGATAAACAAAAGAAGGAAACATTGCATATTTCACATATAGTGTCGATACCTCTTAATTTTGTACGAAATTTGGGTTGATTATTAAACTTGGTAGCCTTGGGAGTTGCATCATTCGTGTTGCAATGTGGAAGCTCATCAATGGCTTCATTAGTCTCTATCCATATTATTTATTTTTCCTCTGCAAAATTTTGTGTCATTTCCGATTCACTTTCTAATTGTTCAGCTCTCTCAGTGAGCTTGTGAGTTTTCTGCAGTTCTACAACATAATAATTCTCAATTCTTAATTTTTTTTTCTTGCAATGTTTTAAGCTAGGCCTATAATTTAGAAATTTATTATTATTTAATAGATATATTGTCTAAGGCCTTAACCAAATCACTTGAAGGATTTGTAGTTTGTGCTGGTGTTGATGTTTATGTAGACTCCCCTAGGGTTGTTGCAACTAAGACGAGGACTAATGTGAGTGGAACTATGTCCAACTGTGATGACTATTCCTTCTCTTTCAGAAGTTTCTCCATTTCCACTTCCATGTCTCTAATTTGGCTATTTTGTTCAATTATTATCTTGAACATTTCTTCTTTTTTAGTTGCAACTTGAGTTGTTTCCTTAATGATGTTATGTCAACATTTTTCCTTTTCACAATATCCTTTGTTGCCTTTACATCAATGGGATTGTATCCCAGCTTTAACACCAACTCTTCCAATGACTTCATCTTGGTATCCTTGGCTAAGGATGAAATTGTTGCCAAATTTAATTGTGTTTTTATGTTGTTGACTGATACTTGCAATCTGGAGGCTGAAATGGAAGCGTTAGTTAAGTTTGAGTACTTAATTTCACTGGATTTTTTATGCATATCCATTTGGTCAATTGGATAAATTTTTTATGCATCAAAAGAGAATGCATATTCTTTGTAATATGATGGTGTCTTTGGCACTGGAAACTATGCTTCAAAAAATGAAATCTTCATTTTCCCTTTCTCTATATGAAAGGGTGAAAGGAGCATGTGCTGTGAGGTAGTTTTTTTCTTCTAGAATTTGGTGTATGTGTTTAATTTTAGAATTCCATTCCTCTCTTTAATTTCCTTGTATTTGGGAAAAATGTTCGGCTCAGATGTGTCCTGAGCCAATTCTGTTTTCTGAGCTATATTTGGAGGATCTTTGGAGGTTGAAGAAGAGGGAGACCTTGTGCAGATATTATATTCTCTTGTAGAAACATGAGGACCTATCATGACTATAGTTTCTGGCTCTTTATTTTGCTGCCGAAAAAATGGTGCAGAGTTAGTCTTCCATTTCTTGTTATATATCAGGAACTCCTTGGCTCCCATTTCTATCACTAAAGAATACTCCTCTTCCCTTATAATTTACTCTTGTTATTTTTTAGGTGTTGGGGTTTGGGAGGTGGTCATGGATATGATTTTTTGATTGAATTCCTACAGTGTGTTCTCCTCCCACTGACTCTGGTTCATAATTTTTTCTATCTCTGACATAGGAGTGTGGGTCTAAGGAGTGGTATTTTTCTTCATTATCAACTTGAAATTAGGCCGAAAGGGTCATAAGACGAAGTGAAACTCCATTGGAAATTCATTTCCTTCAAGAGAAAATTTTCGTCTTTACCACTTGTTCTGCTATTGCAAACAAATGGCCCAATCTGCGCTTTGATTTTGAACTGTGCTTTCTTTTTAGACGCAACAAAGTGTAAGTAATCCATATGTATCATTTTTCTTATGTATTCTAACGAGAACAATCTCATGGGAAAAAATTTTGGAAGCTTGTAGGGTGGAAATTCACACCCATAAAATATGGTCCCAGTATAGTTTCGGTATAAATACCAATCACCTATCTTCACCTGGTCACTAAGATGAAAAAATCTCTAAATCTCTGATCCTACCATAGTTTCCACATCACTGTTTACCAGAAAAAACAACCATGTAAAGAAATTGATCAACATAGTCTGTAAAGGTAAACTCAGTGGAGTTTTTCCTCACCAAGGAGGTCCAATGGATGACTGATTATGAATTACCCTGCTCATCCAACTTCTGCAAAGAAAATGGAAACCTGTATTATTGATGATAAATGAACAAATAAACTAATACAGAGGTGTATTTCAAATTTACCTCAGTAGGAAAATTTATAAAATGGTCATGATTTTCCTCTGCAATAAAATCACTATAATTGAAAATATCAAGTTTTCCATTTGTTCTAAATAGTGACAAAAAACAAAAATGGGCTCATCAACCCACTGATCAAAGTGCTAGAAAAGTATGGATGTAATGATTTCAATTACATTTGTGGTTAACTCAGGGAACATAGAGAATGAGTATGGGTGTTTGTCTTGGGAAATTGAGTATCCCCCGGGATAAAAACTTTGAAGATCTTAGCTCTTTGTGGAAATGTTAATTTTTTTATAAATCTCATTGAGAGAATATACTGATAGTGGCTTCAGGGATATAGGGTTTTAAATTTAAAGCATTTGTTAGATGGATTTAGCAGTTATGGTGAATAGAACTTCACCATTTTCACTGAAAAATTCTCTTTGGTTCTGTACATATCTAATTTGGCACCATGATATTAGTTCAGGAAAATAATGGGTCTTTTGAAACATGAATTGGGGCAGGAGGTATTCTCGTAGGCCAAGTTTGTCACTGGGGTATAAATACTTTTACTTGAAGCAACTGTGAAGTTTGAACATGTCAAATTCATAGATGGTTTTAGAAACCTTATATTGTAGGTCAAATAATGGCAGGTGCTCAAGGTCAATGGCAGGGGGAAACATAGGATTTTCTTCATGTTTCTTGGTTGTATTCTTGAGGGTGTTTCCTTTAGGCACTATTGTTAAAAATAGAATAGTGTGGATGTTAGGATTACCTAGAAGAGGTAGGTGACAACCGAATGTTGAATTGGGGTTGATGATGGCCATCTGATCATAGTTGATGGGAAATTGGCTAGATGGTGGGACAACGTGGAGAAATGTAAATTTTGTTTGGTCATTAAAACAATGAAGAATGGAATTAAACAATTTTACAGTGATTAATATATAAGTTTATAAACTACCATTGTGTTTTATCATTTAACCAGGAGTGTGCCCATTTTCGTAGCCGCGGAAGAAATTAATTATTGCAACATTTTGCTGGTGTGGATAGGGGAGTGCTAGATGGAAGGTTCTTATTTTGAGTGGAATGGGTATCACGAAAAAAATTAATGAAAGGGAAGTGGAGAAGTGGGGTCTGTAGAGATGAGGTGGTGGATGGTGAGGGGAAGAGGATGGATCATGGTGGGAGGTGATGGTGGGGTTGGGGGATTCATCGTGGTGGATATTTATTTATGCGGGAGCAACAAAAGTATGCAATAAACGAAAGGACGTTTTTTCATATTGGGTGGGGGGTGCGAAGTCCTAGGCCCCTACCATGCTGAATGGTGGGTCCTCTCATTTCGGACCTACCTCACATATAAAGTGAGATGAAGCTCGGGGGTGGGGGTGGAGGGGCTCTGAAAAAAACCCCTAGTTTTTTATCTGGGAGGGGTTGTATCTCAGCTGTTAAAAATTTTCTAATACTAAAACATTATGCCTAAAATTTATTACATTCTACAATAATCATGATCAACAGTTGCGATTAAACTAATATAATACAAACTTAATCACCCTTTAAAACTACATGTTCATTCACTAATGTTGTTTTTAAATTTACAAGGCATTTTTTTTTCTTAACTCGTCAGTTAACCACTATTAAACAGTGTGATTGATTTCATCTTCATTTTAACTAACCTAGTTCAATCATGATTAAATTGTGTGATTTATTTATTCACTAACCTAAACTAACTTTATTATTTTTAGCCTAGTCACATTTAAACAATGTGATTAAACTAGCTATTCTACTTCTCCTATTACAATGTGGCATTTTTACTAGCAGCACACTTTATTCAAAAACTTGAAAGTATTGATTAATCATTTTTTTCATTCTTTGAGTGAAATTTAAAAGTTCTCACTCCTATAAAAAAAAATTCATGGGGTATTTTATTCTTTTTATTTTTTCTCATATTTTTCGATTTTTTGATTTTTTTCACATATCTATTTGTTATCCCCTTTTGTTTATTATTATTAATTTTTTTTGGGAAATAATTTGTAGAATGGGAAGTTATTTACAACATATTATGTACAAAATAACAACTACAATAAAATAATCCTATAAAATATAGGACTCTAACATGTCCTAGGCATCAAATTAATATATGTTATACTATATTCTAAATCTAATATGCTAAATTGATTTATTAATATAGAAAATATTAGATTAATATAAAAATATAAGATTATAAAGCTAGGGAACCATAAACCCAAGGGTTTATTACTACTATAAACGAAAGTAATTAGGAAACCAATGGGATTAATATTATAAAACCAAAGGATCAATAAACCAAGGAATTAATATACCTGAGGAATAAATATTGAAAATCCAATTGAATAATAATAAATCAAAGGAATTAAAATTAAAAACTCAAGGGATTATTAATATTACAAACCTAAGAAATATTTAAAGAGAGCACATCAATATTTAAAAACCTATGAATTATATTAAAAACCCAAGAGATTATGAATATTACAAACCCAAGCCTAAATTCTCCGGGGGTTTAGTATTATTCCCTTGGGTTTATTAATCAAAGGGTTCATATTCCTAGGGTTTAATATTATTTCCTTTGGTTTATAATCCCAAAGGGATTAATATTATAAACCCAAAGGATTAATATAGAGAACCCAATTGATTAATATTATAAACCCTTGGGATTAATATTATAAATGTAAGAGATTATTTCTTTTTGTAAACTTGGCAGGACACATCTTCATCATGTCTAATATATCACCTTGATTAGGGTGGGGAATTTAATGAGTGACTTCACATCAAGGAGTGCCTTAACAAACCACCTGATCACCATCTATCCAAGGCCATGTGGACATAAACATAAGTGATTATAAATATTACAAAACGAATGAATTTATATTCTAAACCCTGGGAATATGAACCCTTAGATTAATAAACCAAAGGCATTGATAAACGCAAGTGTTTAACAAAAGGGATTAATATTCTAATACTAAGATATATAAAGCCTAAGATAAATATTATAAACGCTAAAACAAACATGTTTCACCATGGTTTACCATCATTGATTTTCATATTGAGACAATATTTGTCACAATATTTGAGAAAATATTTGACCACAGTAGACCATAATTGACCATGGTCGATCGAGTTTGAGCCATGTTGACCATGTTTACTAATTTTTGACCATGGTTGACAATGATTGATTTCCATATTGAGAAAATATTTGTCACAAACCCAAGGGATTAATATTATAAACTCATGGGATATTAACCGTAAGATAAATATTATAAAATCCAAAGAACTATAAACCCAAAGGAATAACGTTGAACCCTAGTATTAATATTAAAGCATAGGAATATAAATTGTAAGATTAATAAACCCAATGGATTATTATTATAAACCTAAGGGATTAATAAAGCCAAGGGATTAATAAACTCAAGGACTTTATATTTTAACCCAAAGGATTATAGACACAAGGGATTTATGTTAAACCCTAATATTAATATTTTAAAACCTATCAATGATATTATACCATTATAATATGAACCGTTATATTAATAAACCTAAGAGGTTGATATTATAAACCCAAGGCACTAATAAACCCAAGGGATTAATACTAAAAACGTAAGGAATTAATATTGTAAACCCAAAGAATATAAAATCTAATATAAATAGTATAAACCTTAAAACAAACATGGTTGACCATGGTTAATTTTCATATTGAGATATTATTTGTCGCATTGCGACATTGGAATATAGTTAACCATGAATAATTTTCATATTGAGAGAGTTTTTGTCACAATGTGGCATCGAACCCTAGTTGACCATGGTTGATTTTCATATTGAGATAATGTTTTTCACAATGCAATGTTTGACAATGGTTGACCATGGTTGTCACAATGTGACATTGGACCATCAGACAATGTTTGTCACAATGTGTCCATGGTTACCATGATTAACCATGGTTGAGCATGGTTGATTTTCATATTGAGACAATATTTTTCACAATGAGATGTTTTACCATGGCTGACCATGTTGACCATCGTTGTTTTTCATATTGAGACAATCTATGTCACAATGCGACATTGGACCATGGTTGACCATGATTAATTTTCATATTGAGAAAGTTTATGTCATAATGTGACAATGGACACGAGTTGACCATGGTTGGCAATGGTTGATTTTCATATTGAGACAATATTTGTTATAACGCCATCTTAGACCATGGTTTACCAAGGATTACCATGGTTATTAGCAATGGATGGTCATGATTGACCATGGTTAACCATGGTTGATTTTCATACTGAGACAGTATTTTCCAAAATGTGGCGTTGGACCATGGTTGTCACAATGTGACATTGTACCATTAGAAAATATTTGTCACAATGTGACCATGGTTATTTACCATGGCTAACCATGATTAACGGTGGTTGACCATGGTTGATTTTAATATGGAGATAATATTTTTCACGGTGCGACATTGCACCATTGTTGACCATCGTTCAATTTCATATTAGTACGATATTTTCCACAATGCGACATTGGACCATGGTTTACCATGATTGTTTTTCATATTGAGATAATTTTTGTCACAATGTGACGTTGGGTCCTAGTTGACCAGGGTAGATTTTCATATTGAGACAACATTTGTCACAATGAGATTTTTGACGATGTTTGACCATGGATGCCCATGGTTGACCATGGTTGAATATGGTTTACCATTGTTGGCATTCAAATTGAGACAATATTTGTCGCAAGGTGATGTTGGAACATGATTGACCATGATTGAATATAATTGATTAAAAAAATGGATTAATAAACCCAAGGAATTTATATTATAAACCCAAGGGATTTATATAAAACCCTAGGAATAACACTATAAATCATATCAATAATATTATACCCTAACAATATGAACCCTTGAATTAATAAACCTAAGAGATTGATATTATAAACCCAAGGGATTAATACTAAAAACCCAAGGTAATAATAATAAACCCAATATATTAATATTGTAAACCCAAGGTATGTAAACCCTAAGATAAATATTATAAACACTAAAACAAACTTGATTGAGCATGGTTCAACATGGTTGGTTTTCATATTGAGAAAATATTTGCCACAATGTGACGTTGAACCATGGTTGACCATGGTTGATCATGTTTGACCATGATTCAGAAAAGGTCATAATTCATAAAAGGTGGTTGACCATGCTTGACCATGATTTGACCATGATTCAAAAATTTAAACATGGTTTGACCATGATTTATAAATTTACCATGGTTTGACTATGATTTGAACATGTTTGAACATGATACAAAAAGGCGATTCATAAAGCTTTAGTTAGAATGGTTGGAATATGTGAAGGTCTACACTCGAAAGAAAGGTCATACTCAGCCAATTTTTGTCAAAATGTTATGTTGTACGATGGTTGACAATGGTTGTCACATGTGACGTTGGACCACTACATAATTTTTAACACAATGTGACCATGGTTATTCACCATGGTTGACCATGGTTTTTTTCATATTGAGACAATCTTTGTCACATGTGACGCTGGAACATGGTTGAAAATGGTTAACGATGGTTGACGATGGTTGATGATGGTTGAAAATTTGTCATAATGCAACATTGGACCCTAGCTGATGATGATAGACCATGGTTAACTATGGTTGATTTTCATATTTGGACAATCTTTGTCACAATCCAACGTTGAACCGTGGTTGACCATGGTATATTTTCATATTCAAACAATATTTGTCACAATTCAATGTTGGACCATGGTTGACCATGGCCAGTCATGATTCATCATGGTTCACCATGTTTGACCATGGTTGATTTACATATTGAGACAAACTTCGTTGCAATGTGACGCTAGACCATGTTTGACCATTGTTGACCATGGTTGTAAAAATGTGACGTCGAACCATGAGAAAATATTTTTTCATGAAGTGGCCATGCTTATTAACCATTGCTGACCATGATCGACCATGGTTGACCATGATTAATTTTCATATTGAGAAAATATCTCTCAAAATATGACATTGAACATTGGTCGACCATGGTTGATATTCATATTGAGACAATCTTTGTCACAATGCAGCGTTGGACCATGGTAGACCATAATTGACCATGTTTGACCAATGCGGACCATGGCTGACCATGATGGAGCATGATTGACCTTGTTTACCCATGGTTGACCATGATTTCTTTCCATATTGAGAAAATATGTCACAAACCCATATTCACATTATTATAAACCTAAGGGATTAAACCCAATGGATTAATAAACGTAATGAATTTATATCAAACCCAATTGATTATAAACCGAAGGGATTTATATTAAACCATAGGAATAATCTTATAAACCCTTTCAATAATATTATACCTTAATAATATGAACCCTTAGATTAATAAACCCAAGGGGTTGATATTATAAACCCAAGGGATTAATATTGTAAACCCAAGTTATATAAATCCTAAGAAAAATATTATAAATAATAAAACAAACATGGTTAACCATTGTTGACCATGGTTGGTTTTCATATTAAGACAATATTTGTCACAATGTGACATTGGACAATTGTTAACCATGGTCGACTATGATTGATTTTCATATTGAGAGAATCTTTCTCACAATGCGACATTGCACCGTGATTGACCATTGTTGACCATGATTGATGATGGTTGACCATAGTTGATTTTCATATTGAGACAATATTTGTCACAATGTGACATTGGACCAAGGTTTACTATATCTATCACAATGTGATGTTGGAGAATGAGACAATCTTTGACACAATGTGACCATTGTTTATTTTCATATTGAGAAAATCTTTGTCACAATGCAACATTGGACCATGATTGACAATGGTTGACCATCATTCACCATGCTTGAAGATGGTTCACATATGATTGATGTTCATATTGAGACAATATCTATTACAATGTGATGTTGCACCATTTTTTACCATGACTAACCATGATTGACCATGGTTTATTTTCATATTGACCATGATAGACCATTGTTGACCATGATTGATTTTAATATTGAGACAATAATTGTCACAATGCGGCGACAAACCATGGTTGACCATGATTGAACATGGTTGATTTTCATACTTAGCAAATATTTTTCACAATTTGGCATTGGACAATGTTTGAGCATGATTATAAACATAAGGGATTTATATTATACTCTAGGATTAATATTATAAATCGTATGAATAATATTATACCCTAAAAATATGAACCCTTAGATTAATTAATACACCCAAGAGATTGATAATATAAACCCAAGAATATGATAAATAATAATAATAATAAATATTTTCTAATAATAAAATAATTAACCCAATCTCTATAAATAAATATTAATAATTAATAATATTGAAAATTTATACATTAACCAATAATAGATTTAACTAAATTAAATGTGCAAATTTAACTATTTTACATCATAGTAATCCGTAATAATAATTTTAACTATTAAATATGCAAACTTATTATTAAGTTCAATACTAATTATTTAAAATTATATAATCTTGATTTTATAAATAATTATATAATCTTTGTTTTAAATAAAATGTTGAATATTCAAAACTATATATTTCACATTTTAAATTATTTTTTCCATTTTAAATAATGAATATCATTCTCCACTTATTAATTTTTTTAATTTTAAATTATTTTATAATAATATTACTATTACTAGTATTATATTATTTGATAATAATCTCCCAAGATTTAATAAATAATTTATATTAATATTAATCCCTTATCATTAACTTCTTCCCCAAATCCCTTCATCTCATCTAATTTGCAATATTAATTTTGGCCAAAGTTAACTATTCTTAAAATATCTATCCACTTTACCATTAAAGTAAAATTATTTTTATATTCGTCATGCAATATCTTCTATCATAAAAATATATATTCAATTTACAATTAATGTAAATCACTTCTTTATATTAGCTATGCATTCTCTGCTCTGATTAAAAGTTTATGTGTCTTACATTAAAAGTTATGTGTGTCCTACATAAAGAGTAGATAATCCACCAAAAAGGCTCACATTTTCTATATTCTAAAAATCAATAAAATTGATATTTATTTAATAAAAAATTCATAACTATAAATTTAAAATTAGAATTATTATAATATAAAATATAAAAAACTATAGTTATTTTAAATATAAATAGCTATATGATTTGACACTTTGAAGACATAAATAAATTCAGTCATATTATGAATTTTTGTATTATAATGCAAGTTATTAAAACAATAAGTATTATGCTAAAATTATAACGTAAAGAAATTTTACCATAAAAAGTCACATACAAAGATTATTTTCCATACAATTTTTTTTTTTTTGAGTAATTTATAAAACATAATAATACAAAACTGTCACAGTTTCAGCTATGGAAGCCTGAAAAACTGGGCTTGATGTCCAAGCTTAACAAAAATACTGAACTGTCCTGGAAGGGAAACCCATTATTTTGGAAAGAGTATTGCCGCCCTTGATAGGGAAACCGGCTCATTGTTCATAATGTTAAGCATAGCATGAGAAAGTAGACTAGAGTAACAATCAGCTATTTGAGCTGATGAGAAACAAAGGAAATCAAAAATTCTTCTAGAACGATTGAACAATTGTACCATGGCAAGCCGAGAAGAGCGAGATTCACTGCTCATGAGCTGGGGAGGGCGGTTCCTCCACAATTCTGCACCAATACTCGTCCCTTGTAGCTTCGTCTATTTGCCATACAATTAAAACTTACATAGCTATAGCATTTATTATAGTCAAGAAAAAGTTACTAATCATAATATAACCATAGTTGTAACTTATATTGTTTTATAAATAAAACAGTGAGAGATTGAAAAAAAAAACAAAAACAATTTTTTTTTTCCAATTCAACAAATAATATTAGAAATATTTTTCACAACAAATCCAAGTTTGTTTTGTCATAAAACTATAATCAAAATTTTATACACAATAGCAATGTTGTTCCTAAATAAAAACAATATAAATCCAATTTTATACATACAACAATGTTGTTTTAATAAAAATATATATATAAATCCATCAAAATTATGGATCTACGGTGCTAATGAGTTAAAAGATCGATGTTACAATATCAATTCTTTTCATCCATAAACACTATCAATGTTGGAGATATTAAATCCAACTGCGCAGAGGAAGGACAACAGAAGTCTATTTTTGTTGGTTTTTTGTTTTTAGTTAAATCGGCCACGACAGCCGTGTGGAGCCCACGTCGCACATCACACTTCGCATTTCCATTGGCACCACAACACGGTTCAATGTCTCAGTGCCGATGCGATGTGCCGATATCGCAACATCGCACATCGACAATTCTCTGCGCAATCATGTCTTGCTATCTCGCTTGTGATGCAATATCGCCGATGCGATGGATCGCGATGCGATATGGCCCACATTGCACATCGCACATTTCAAAGTGCCAAATGGCTATGCCCATCCATCCGCCGATCACCGATGTGATAGACTGCCACGTCGCAATATCAGTGATCGCAAGTGCCAAAGGAAAATTCACCTACCAAGCCAATGCGTCGACGTGAAGATGGACGCTATGAGGACTCAATAGAGGTTAAAAGAGTTTTTGAAATACGTGATATGTTAATGATCGCGCATGTTGGCAGTGTGATCACCATTCGATCTGAGATCAACGGTTTGCAGGAGCACAAACAACCCGACGGTTAACATGGAGGGGTGCCTCCATAGTTAACTGCACCATCTCATGTTGACCAGAGATCGACGACTGTGGCTTACTGCGGTAGCACAAGCCGACCATCTTGAATTCATGGAGGAGTGCCTCCGCAACCACTAGAAGGGGGTGTCGCCACCTGTTAAGTGGTGTCGCCACCTGCGAATCACCGTAGCGCCACCACTGCCGCCACTAAGAAATTCGACGTCAACGCGATCTCTAAGCAGTGCCGCCATAGTTATGAGGCCATCAATACAATGTTCAAGCGATGAATTTGGTTTTTGTTTCAATTAATGGCATTCAATAGCATTAGGTTTTTAATGAATTTCTATAGTCGGTCAACGAATATATAGAGGTAAAATTGCATTGTAATTTATGTAATTGACTTTATGCTTAAAAGCTGAAGATAGAGTTTATAGACAAAGAGATATTGTAGTGATGTGTGTGTAACATCTAAGAGAAAAAAAAAATTCCAATGTGAATCCAGAACCTTGTTCTAAATAATTTTAATATTGTAACAGATTTTGTTTAATGAAATAGCAATGTTACATTTTCATTCTCTGTGTTGTGCAATAGGAATTGTTTTATTCCTCTGTCTGTATTTTAAGGTATTACTCAGAAAATTTCAACATTGTATCAGAGCTAGTCTAGGCACTCAGTGAACGTAGCAGAGTTTTCTCTTCATTGCATAAGCTGTAAGAAGCTAGTTGAAGCAGTTTATCTGCAGCAGAAAAAGCTACTATTTCTTTTTCTTGGACAAAAAATAATGGCAGCAGCAGGAACTAGTCTGATAAATCCCCAAATTCCATAGTTTAATGGGAAGAATCATTAATATTGGGCAATCACTGTGAGAGCCCTGTTTGCTTCACAGGACATATGGGAGCTAGTTGAGAATGGCTACCTAGAACCAGCAGATGCAACAGCGTTGGCTGCTTTGACAACAGCAGAAAGATACCTGTTAAGAGATAACAGGAAGAAGGACTCCAAAGCCCTATTTTATCTCTTTCAATCAGTGCATGAGAGTATTTTCCCAAGGATTGAAACAGCAACAAAGTCTAAGGAGGCATGGGATATTCTCAAAACTTCCTATCAAGGCATGGAGAAGGTGAAGACAACAAAGTTGCAGATGTTGAGGAGAGATTTTGAAACTCTCTGCATCAAAGAGTCTAACAATATAGACTCATTATTTACACATGTTATTAGGTTGGTTACCCAGATAAGGTCTCATGGAGAGACACTTGAAGACAGAAGAATAGTGGAGAAAATATTGAGAAGTCTACCCTCAAGATTTGATGCCATAGTAGTGGCAATAGAAGAGACAAATGATCTCTCACAATTTACAGTGGATGAGCTAAGTGCATCCCTGATGTATCAGGAACACAGACTGAATAGAGGTTCATATTCCTCATTGGAACAAGCTTTCAAGACTCAAATTCCGTTTGGCCGAAGCAGAGGTCAAGGCAGAGGAAGAGGAAGAGGCAGAATCCAAAACAGAGGGAGAAACAACCCTTCAAGTTTGAGTGGAAGGAACAGCAATCAAAACCAGAATGAAGGCTAAAGCCAACAACAAGCTCATGGACAAAGGTATGATAAATCCCAAGTCCAGTGTTATTATTGCAAGAAATATGGGCACTATGGAAATGAATGTAGGGAAAAGTAAAATGACATGAATAATAGGCAAAATGCTAATTTTGCAAAAGAAGAAAATAAGAACCCAAAGATTGTGTTTTTAACTTGTAATATAGCACGATATAAACAAGATGATGTATGGTTCTTAGACTCAGGTTGTAGTAACCACATGACTGGAAACATTGCAATTTTTTCCAATCTTGATGAAAATGTTAAATCTAAGGTAACAACAGGAACTGATAGTAAGATCTCTGTCAAGGGAAAAGGCAGAGTCAGTATCCTAGCAAGAAATGGACAACAGAAGTTTGTGCCAGATGTATACTATGTACCTAGCTTGGAATGTAATCTTTTGAGCATTGGACAGCTCATTGAAAAGGGCTATAATGTATTCTTAAAGGATGAGTTGTGCACAATCATGGACATAACTCCAAGAAATAAGGTCATTTCAAAAGTGTAGATGGTCAAAAATAGGATGTTTCCTCTCAAACTCAGAGCAAAATTGAATGAAGGAAGAAATGTAGTAGCTGTAACACAAGAGGTCTTTCAAGAGGAAGTGAAATATGAAAACTGGTTATGGCACTTGACATTTGGATATCTCAATTTTGGAGGCCTGAACTTGTTGCACAAAAAGGGAATGGTAAAGGGATTACCATTGATTGAGAAACTGAACAACCTTTGTGAAGGATCCATCTTGGGCAAACAACACAGATAAAGCTTTCCAACAGGAAAGAGTATAAGGGCAAAAGCACCCTTACATATTTTCCATTCAGATTTGTGTGGACCAATGAAAATGCCATCTTTAGCTGGCAACAAATATGTTTTGACATTAATAGATGATTACACCTGAAATACATGGGTGTATTTCTTGAAACAGAAGAGTGAAGTGTTTGAGAAGTTCCACCACTTCAAAAATCTTGTTGAGAAGCAGAGTGGGCACTACATTAAAGTGCTGAGAACTGAAAGAGATGGAGAGTACATCTCTAAATAATTTATGCGTTTTTTCAGAGAGAACAGCATATAGAAGAAATTTACCACGAGGTACACACCTCAGAAAAATGGTGTTGCAGAAAGGAAGAATAGGACCATCATGGACATTGTCAGAAGTATGTTGAAGGCAAAACATTTTCCAAATGAGTATTGGGCTGAAGTTGTTAATTGTGAAGTGTACATCTTGAATATATGCCCAACTAAAGTTGTCATGAACAGAATTCCGGAAGAAGCGTGGAGTGGCAAAAAACAGTTCGTCACCCACATGAAAGTATTTGGCTGTGTGGCATATGCACATGTCCCGGATCAGCTGAGAAAGAAGCTAGACAGTAAGGGGGAGAAATGTATCTTTGTTGGATACAGTGATGAGTCCAAGGCCTACAAGCTTTATAATCCATCCACCAAGAAAGAAATAATAAGCAGAGATGTGCAATTTATAGAAGTAGAAGCTTGGGATGGAAGTTTAGAGAAAACTGTGAACATGAAGACTAGTGTGTCTCATGAAGAAGAAGAGGAAGGGACAACAACAAATAATCCTTCCTTGGTGGCTCCTCCTCCACCACCACAAGCACAACAAACCACACCACAAGCAGGAAATAGAACAGCGTTAAGAAATCTAGGAAGTGCTTCTTCAAGCACACAATAGAGAACAGAAACACCCTCGAGTTCAAGTGGAACTCCAAGTACACCAAGAAGACAAAGACTTAGAAATCTGAGTGAGATTTAAGAACAAGGAGAGGAAAATGATAATGCTAGTATGAATTATTTATTTTCTTTATATGGTCATGTTGATGACCCAATTCATTTTGAAGATGTTGTAAATGAAGAAAAATGGATTGAAGCAATGGATGAAGAAATTGGTGCAATTGAAAAGAGTAAAACATGTGATTTAGTGGAACTCCCTAAAGGAAAATAATTCATTGGAGTTAAATGGTTCTACAAGATTAAGAGCAATGCTGAAGGCAAGATTGAAAGGCATAAGGCCAAACTTGTTGTCAAAGGCTACAAGCAGCAACAAGGGAGAGACTATGATGAAACCTTTTCACCAGTTGCAAGGATGGAAACAGTAAGAACAATGTTGTCAATAACAACACAACAAAAATGGAAGGTTTATCAGATGGATGTGAAATCTACATTCCTAAATGGAGTGATAAAAGAAGAGGTATATGTTGAACAACCTCCAGGCTATGAAATTGAAGGCCAAGAGCGCAAAGTATGCAAGCTGAGGAAAACTCTTTATGGGTTGAAGCAAGCACCAAGAGCATGGTACAGTAGAATAGATGCTTACCTGATAGAAAATGGATTTGAGAAATGTGATGGAGAACCCACACTCTACATAAAGGAAAATTATGGTACGATACTTATTGTTGTTTTATATGAGGATGATTTAATTTTTACTGGAAATGAAAATTCTCTAATTGCTGATTTTAAAGCAGTCATGAAGAGTGAATTTGAAATGACTGATTTGGGTTTTCTAAGATATTTTCTGGGAATTGAAGTAGAGAAAAATGAAAATGGTATTTTCATTTCCCAAGAAAAATATGTTGAAGAAGTTTTGAAAAGATTCAACTTGCAGAACAACAAAGCAGCTGTAACTCCAACTGTAATGGGGTTGAAATTCAGCAAAGAAGATAGAAACAAGGATTTTGATCCAAAATTGTATAAAAGCATAGTTGGCAGCCTCATGTATTTGACTGCAACTAGGCCGAATATTATGCATGATGTAAGCTTAATCTCCAGATTTATGGAAAGGCCGAAAGAAACTCATTGGCAAGCAGCCAAGAGAATTATCAAGTATGTGAATGGAATGAAGGGGTATGGTATTTTATACTCCTCATCTGAAAATTTTGAATTGATAGGTTACACTGATAGTGATTGGGCTGGAAGTGTAGATGACAGGAAGAGCACATTAGGATATGTGTTTCATTTGGGATCGAGAGCCATTTCATGGGCTTCAAAGAAGAAATCGTTAGTTTCTTTATCAACAACAGAGGCAGAATATGTGGTAACTACAGTAGCATCATGCCAAGCAGTATGGATGAGAAGAGTACTCAGAGATTTGTGTCATGAACAAGAAAAGGGCACAACCATTTACTGTGATAACAGCTCGGCGATAACTTTATCAAAAAATTTTGTGTTTCATAAAAGAATGAAACACATTGATACCAAGTTTCACTACATCAGAGAGCTAGTGAACAGTGGAGAAATAATTTTGAAACATTGTAGAACTGAAGAATAGTTTGTTGATATTCTTACAAAACCGTTAACACAAAAAAGTTTTAATTATTTCAGAAAATGCCCGAGTATGCAAGAAAAATCCAGCAGTTGTATTTAAGGGGGAGCGTTGGAAATATTAAATCCAACTGCACAGAGGAAGGTTAGCGAAAGTCTATTTTTGTTGGTTTTTTTTTTTAAGTTAAATCGGCCACGATAGCCGTGTGGAGCCCACGTCGCACATCACACTTCGCATGTCCATCGGCACCACAACACAGTTCAATGTCTCGGTGCCAATGCGATGTACCGATATCGCAACATCGCACATCAGAAATTCTCTACGCAATCATGTCTTGTTGTCTCGCTTGTGATGGATCGCGATGCGATATGGCCCAAATCGCACATCGCACATCACAAAGCGCCAAAGGTCTATGCCCATCCATCTTCCGATCACAAATGCGATAGACTGCCATGTCATCATCGCAATATTGGCGATCACAAGCACCAAAGGAAAAGTCACCTACCAAGCCAATGCGCCAATGTGAAGCCAGACGCGATGAGGACTTAGCAGAAGTTAAAAGAGTTTTTGAAATCCATGATATTTTAATGATCGCGCATGTTGGCAGTGCGATCACTGTTCGATCTGAGATCAACTATTTGCGAGAGCACAAACAGCTCGGCGGTTAACATGGAGAGGTGCCTCTGTAGTTGACTGTCCCATCTTGTGTTGACCAGATATCGATAGCTATGGCTTACTACGGTAGCACAGGCCGATCATCTTGAATTTACGGAGGAGTGCCTCTGCAACCACCAGAAGGGGGCATTGCCACCTGTTTAGTGGTGTCGCCACCTGTGAACCACCATAGCACCACCACTATCGCCACTAAGCAATTCGACATCAATGCGATCTCCAAGCAGTGCCGCCATAGTTATGAGGCCATCAATACAATGTTCAAGTTGTGAATTTGGTTGTTATGTCAATTAATGGCATTCAATAGCATTAGGTTTGTAATGAATTGATATAATCGATCGGTGAATATAAAGAGGTAAAATTGCATTGTAAGTTATGTAATTGACTTTATGCCCGAAGGCTGAAGACAAAGTTTATAGACAGAAAGATATTGTAGCAATGTGTGTTTAATACCCAAGATAAAAAAAAAAAAAAAAAAAAAAAAAAAAAAAAAAAAATCCGCTGAGTTCAGAACCTTGTTCTGAAGAATTTTAATATTGTAACAGAGTTTTTTTAATGAAATAACAGTGTTGTATTTTCATTCTCTGTGTTGTGGAAGAGGAATTGTTTTATTCCTCCATCTGTATGCTAAGGAATTACTAAGAAAATTTCAACAATCTAGCCACACAAAACCTTTGATAGAAGCACAAATGAATTCCATAGGAGACATAATTATCCAGCCATAAAAATCCCAGGGTTTTCTACCAATCCGATCGAGATAACACTCTCATGATGTCATAGAACGAAATTCATTCAAATAAGTTCCAAAGCAAATTTTAGGTACCTGCCACCTTGGATTCTGAACCATGAAATCATGGACTGGACTAATCCAACAATACATGAGAACGAATTGAATAATATAAATACCCCACAATCCTATCGATGACGGAGAGAATATATATATTTTATATACACTTCTAATTGCTTCCTCATTAAAATGTTGAGAAAACTAAAATGTTGAGAAAGTTCACGAGGAGTTCCTACTAAAAAAATATATGTATACAATGACGAAAACCAGATTCTGAAACTAACTAGATATATAGATATCTAATGGTCGGTTGATCTAAATTTTTTTCAGTTGCAAGCCCAAAAAAAAATTCAAATCATTAGGATTAACAAAAAAAATCACGACGTACAACTGCCTCTGGATTTATTTTTCACCTTGCCATTAGCCTAGGCTTCTTGGGTATCGATGGGCTCATTAAGATATATGGTATTCTGTGCTCCTCTGCCTTAGATGTCTCGCATCCTTCGTGTCGTCGATTAAATTATTTACATCAACATAGACATCGACATTCTTGGCCGATAAAATAAATCTGATAACACCGACAGTGACCTACTCAGCCAGTAAAACTGAATCGCCCGCAACTTCCACGTCATCAGGAGTGTCAGCCTTGACATCCAAGAACCTTTGATCACAAATAGGTGACCACGCCCAAGCCATGACGATGGTGTTGAAAATATTAAAGTCACTTGCGTACCTCGTGCAGGTAGAAACGAAGTACAACAAAGGCAATAGAGAAGGTTGAGTGCACACCATTGTGCATTTAACAAAGGAATGGAGAAACCGTAAGGATGGAATTTAAGTTTATGGGCAGCAGCCTCCATTGCATATAAGAAATTGAATTTTGATATAGGCCATAGCCTATTTTGCAGGAGAAATTGAAGACTTTTGTGGTTCAAACCACGCAACAACAACTTTATTAAAGAGAATTCATTTCGGGCTTTTAAGACCTTACCAAACAATTTTTTTTTGTTGTTTTTTTTTTAAACGCGCCAAATTTTATTTTAGTGGTCCCCACATCATCGCCCATCGCAAAATTTTATTTCAGTGTCTTTTTTATATGAAGGTTATTCCGATGCGATGCGATGTTGGGACATCGCACATTGCATATTGCAAAGGAACGTGTTTATCCACCTTCCGAAATGTGTTACCGCCGATGTGATGTGGTCCCCACATCGCTCATAGCGTCATCGCATCATCGCTCATCGCAAGTTTTCTCGCTTAACCATTCCGCCCTTCTCAAAGATGTTTCACCAATGCGACGATGCGATCTCCGCTGTGGGGTCCATCACATATCACAATCGCCAAGTCTAAAGGTTCGTCCACAAACCATCTGATTCGCTGACTACCAATGCGCCGATATCAAGTATGAGCCCACAAGGTTTATTAAAGTTTGTTTAAAGGTTCATGCAGCATAGTATTAAAGTTTTTTTTGTTTATTTCTTTTGTTTTATTTTTTTTATATAGTGTTGCGCCATATAAAATAGAAAAGCCCGTAGGCTTATTATATGTGTGTATTGTTGTGTAAAAAAAAAATGTAAGACCGGAGAGCACTATGCGTTTTGAGAGATAGAGAGACGTTTTTGAAAGCACTGCGTCTATAGCACTCAAGTATTTTGTAATCCCACTTCTGCGGAAGAAATTTGTAATAGTTTTTAGTTTGTTGATGAAATAGAAATCATTTTATGCCATCTCTGTCCAGCATTTCTCTGTGTTAAAAGAGGAGAATTTTATTCTCCCTATGTGTTTGGAATATTCATAAATTTCAACATGGTATTGGAGCTTATCCAAGCTCTTTGAAGGTGTCAAAGAATCTAAGGGAAGAAGGATTTGTTGCAGCAGTTCACCAGCAGAACTCGAGCAAGCCCAGCAGAAGATTAAGTACAGGTATTTCTAAAAAAAAAATAGATTTTTGTTTTTTTTGAAAGAGTAGTCCTCAGAAACAAATTTTGTTCTTTAAAGAAGGAAATACAATTTGTTTATTAAGAACACGGTCAAGTTTATTTCAGAGTTTAGTCTATAAGCAATGGCTGGACCAAGCACTAGTATGTGTATTGGAAATATTCAGCTTCCCCAATTTAATGGGAAGAACTATGATTATTGGGCCATTACCATGAGAGCCATGTTTGCTTCCCAGAAATTATGGGAATCTGTAGAAGACAGTTTTGAAGAACCAGTTGATGAGCAGGCCTTTAATGCCTTAACACAGGCAACGAAGAATTTATTGAAGAGTAATAAGAAGAAGGATTCTAAAGCCCTCTTCTTTCTCTATCAAGCAGTACATGAGAGTGTGTTTCCAAGGATAGCAATAGCTAAGAGATCCAAGGATGCATAGGATACTCTGAAGATAGCCTATCTAGGTATGGAGAAAGTGGAGACAACAAAACTACAACTGCTGAGGAGAGATTTTGAAACTATTTTTACGAAAGAGTCTGATAACATAGACTCATTCTTCACACATGTGATTGGGATGGTCACACAAATAAGGTCCCATGGATAAATACTTGAAGAAAGAAGGATTGTGAAGAAACTATTGAGGATCCTACCCTCAAGGTTTGATATTATTGTTACCACCATTGAAGAGACAAAGGATCTCTCAAAGTTCACAATTGATGAACTTCATGCATCTCTGATGACTCATGAACAGATATTGGGAAGATCTATAAACCCATCTCTAGAACATGCCTTCAAGACCCAGATGCCTTTTGGAAGAGGAAGAGGTCAAGGCAGATGAAGAGGAAGAGGCAGAAGCCAAAACAGAGGAGGAAGAAACAACCCTTCTCATACTCATGGAAGGAGCAACAGTCAGAATCAAAGCCATGGCCAAAGCAGCAGCCAGAAAGGTGGACACCAACATTCTCATGGACAAAGGTATGACAAATCCAATGTCTAATGTCATTATTGCAAGAAATATGGGCACTATGCCAATGAGTGTAGGAAAAAGAAAAATGACATGAATAATAGGCAGAATGCTAATGTAGCAAAAGAAGAAAAGAACCCAAAGAATGTGTTGTTAACATGTAATGTAGCACAAGATAGAGAAGATGAAGTATGGTTCTTAGATTCAGGCTGCAGTAATCATATGACTGTAAACATAGCAATGTTTTTCAATCTTGATGAAGAAGTTAAATCAGAAGTAACCATAGGAATTGATACTAAAATTTCTATCAAAGGAAAAGGAAGAGTTAGTATCCGTGCAAGAAAGGGAGAGCAAAAATTTGTGCTAGATGTGTACTATGTTCCTGGCTTGAAATGTAATCTTTTGAGCATTGGGAAGCTCATAAACAAAGGTTACAATGTAGTTTTTAAGAATGATATGTGCACAATAATGGATATACCTCCAAGCAAGAAGATTATTGCTGAAATACAAATGACCAGAAATAGAATGTTTCCACTCAAGCTCAATGATGACATGAAGGGGAAAAAAAAAAGTAGCAGCTGTAACTCAAGAAGTCTTTCAGAAAGAAGTGAAGGATGAGAATTGGTTATGGCACTTTAGATTTGGACATCTCAATTTCGGAGGTCTGAATTTGTTACACAGAAAAAGAATGGTAAGAGGTCTACCATTGATTGAGAAACCGAATAACCTATGTGAAGGCTGCATCTTGGGAAAACAACACAGAGAAAACTTTCCATCAGGAAAGAGCATAAGGGCGAAAGCACACTTAGAAATTATCCATTTAGATTTTTGTGGGCCGATGTAAACAACCTCAGTTTCAGGCAGCAATTACATGCTGACCTTCATTGATGATTTCACAAGGAAAGTATGGGTTTATTTCTTGAAATATAAAAGTGAAGTCTTTGAAAAAAAATTCACTTTAAAGCTCTAGTAGAGAAATAGAGTGGGTAGCATATCAAAGTTCTTAGAACTGATAGAGGAGGTGAGTACATATCAAAATAATTTCTACCTTTTTGAAGAGAAAATTAGATACACAAGCAATTTACAACAAGGTACACACCGCAGCAAAATGGAGTTACTAAAAGGAAGAATCAAACCATCATGGAAATGGTGAGAAGTATGCTAAAGGCAAAACATTTCCCAAATGAGTATTGGGCAGAAGCTACAAATTGTGTTGTGTATATTTTAAATAGATGCCCAACAAAAGCTATAATGAACAGAGTTCCAGAAGAAGCGTGGAGTGGCAGAAAACATGAAGGCACCCACATGAGAGTTTTTGGGTGTGTGGCTTATGTACACATTCCAGATCAGCTGAGAAAGAAG